>JAHBCN010005950.1:67623-112546 GCA_019359885.1 Listronotus oregonensis | reverse complement strand
TATGCCCTTTTCAGAAAAGAGGGGGGACGAGTTCGACGCCGGGACCAAGAAATCCACCATACTCAGCAGATCACTACAGTAATCATCCCATTAACCAGTTTATAAAGAAACAAGGGAGAGCTTGTTACGTTTTTTCCTCCAGCTCGATCCCCGAAGAAACATTTCATAGCAGACGTCTTGATAGGGAAAACGAATTTAAATAACAAATATTTAAGAATTTATGTTGTACTTTTTCAATCCTATCGATATGGCAAACATAACGGGGCTGCCAGATAACTGAGCAATATTCAGTACACTTTTTACCAAGCATTATACAGTGACATAAGGGCCCTTTTTGATGAAGTGTGGGGAATTTTTTAAAGGCCCCCAACTTTCTGAATGTCTCGAGATTGTTCTTTGAATTAAAACAAAACCTTTAAAAATTAAAAAGTCATTCACTGTGGAAGAAGTTTTCAGGATTGAGTCACCTTTTTTATGACATTAGGGGTGGGTGAAGAGTTTTTTAAATGGATAGGACATTTCACAATTTAAATGGATTGTAAAGCATAACATCGGCAGTGTCGGGGGTGAAAAATTCAAATCATCTGCAAATAAAAAGCAGTTACTATTTGTAAAGCAAGACGTTTTCCCCAATAAACAAAGAAAATATTTATTTTTTTTAAAATATTAAAAATTTATTTAAAAATAAAAAAGTTATAAATCATTTAAATAATAACATTCATTTTGCGCCAGCCTGTATTAAATATGTTCTATATTTTTACCACAAAACGAAGTTGGAAATATCACTTTAGCCTCATAGACTGTGAGCCTATCAAAGAAAAAAAGGAACCAATCGTATTATCCAGTATGCAATTTTAAATAGTGTGACTGTGGTTTTTGTAACTAGAAAAAAGACCTAAAAAGAGCAAAAAATAGCCAGCCTAAAACAATTTCTACTCAGTATGCCATCTAAACCAAAAGAAATTTAAAAAAAAGTGTGGCGGTATAAGTGTGTGGGGGCAAGGCCCAAGGTAAATTCCAAACTGACATGGGAATGAAAAGAACTGAACCCGGGGAAAAAGAAAGATAACCCCCTTGGGGAAGGAATTCGGGGTAGAAGGCAATGAAAAAACTGATGGACTAGGGAAGGGGAAAATCCACACCATACTTTAGGCCAGAACCTGCCCTTATGACCAAACCACACATGAGGGCAAAAAGGGAATGATCCGAAACAACACGAAATCGGGGAAACCTCAGAGAATTAGCAGGAAAAAAAAAGGCCCATCCAAAAAAAGAAGGAAAATACCGACCAAGTAGGGAAAAGACTACGATAACAGTAGAGTTGCTGGGCAAAAACCTAAGAGGACACCTACACGATAGGCTCATACAATGGGGACCCAAGTTGCAGAAGGGCGAGGGAAGGGGGAAGGAACAGTCACCATTTTTCCCTCCCCCGGAATTTTTGAAGGGGGGAATTTAAAAAGAAAAGACAAGGCGAAAAAAAGATAAGGGGAGATTAGGCAAAAAAACCCCATGCCTCCGGTAGTGAATCAAGATGGCTCCCAGGGAAGAAGAAGAAGAAAGAGATACATGTAAGTCTGTCGTCCTAAGGGTCAAGCTGGACCTCGGCTTTGGGTAAAAAAATAGGAATTTTGGAACAATCGTACTTAGTATGCTAAATTAAACTTTTTGAAAGGTTTTTATCACTTATATATCTATTGATTATATGACATACTGAGTATAATTGTTTTAAGAGGGCTATTTTTTTTCTACTTTCGAGTGCTATTTTCTAGTCAATAACCCACAGTCATTCTATAAATTCAATATCAATCAATGATCAGCGCATAGTTAATATTTACTATTTAAAAGGACATAGTGGGCACGAATGGTGTCTTTTTTCTTCGATGGGTCTATAAGAATACAGTCATATTAAATCAAACAGGTTCTCCAGTCGTCAACTTATGTTCTTAAATTTTAATTACTTTTTTGAATTTTATATTTCAAATTCCCTAGAAATTAAACAAATAAAGCATGCCCCTATTAAAACTAACCTATGTCAATCACTGTTGTTTTCTTTCTTTAACTAGAAGAGATAATGTACCCCATATTTTTTTGTAGCCACTTTTTTGTCAAATGGGATCTTTTTTATTATTTAATTTTTTTCCATAAATATAGAGCTAAAAAACAACCAACTGTTGCAACACCCTAATGTAAAAACTTCCTTTTATCTACCTACCCTGAGTATAATTTAAAGAACACAATAAGTTTTTTTATTTATACATTTTAGAATTATTTTAGGTAACGTTAAACTAATTATCAACGATATAGCAATAATTTTAGTGATTAATGTACTATTACCAAAAATCATTTGGCAACTTTGATTTTGGGAGATAATTTTCGCCATAAATTTAACTTGAATTCTTGTATGTGTAAAACGGTTCTAAAAAACTTAGTGTTTTTTTTTACTTACCGAGTCTCAGTCAACCATTGATGGAAAGCGTTGGCGTGCTTTGCAAATTCCTTTCTTAGTTTATCGTTTTCTTCCTGTCTCTGGGCCTCTTTATCTAATTCGGCATCTCGTTCGGCAATGATCTTCTGCAGATTACGCCAAGTTTCTTCCAATGCTTCCATGTTAAACCAGGTGTAAGGGTTCGGGCCGACATTGAAGGATTTAATTTGACGATCTAAAGCTGCCAAAGCGTCGAAGTCAGCTTGGGCGCTTGACAGGGATGCCTAAAATCAAAGTATATTATTTAAGTTCATTATGTATAGTAAATAGTTGGTAAATTTGCAAAAGGTATTTATTTTGTTTTATCTATTTGATGACCAACTCATTCAATTTGAGGAATTATGGAAATGGGTTGATATATTCATAACTATGTATAAAAACAAATTAAATAATAATTGTGTAAGATGCGTTAATCAATATGATTTTAAATAATTTACAGTACGACTTATAAAGGGAGACTTAAATTGCATATTTATAAGATTTATTTGACTTTCATTTCTTTAACGATTTTTGTACAACATAATTACTATATTCTTCCATAAGGGAAGAACAATAATGCTCTGCATCAAAGGGACATGTATTATAAATAGTATTTTTATTTTGACAACATTGCAAAGGAACCATAGCTCTGCATGCCGATTAGTCGGCGATGATTATACCCCTTCCCGCCGACCAACAGAATGCGCAGAGAGACAGAGAAAGGTTATATACATATTATTCTTTCCCTCTCGGCGGCAAGACTGCCTCTAGTAGCTATATGCTCGAAGGTTGTGACCAATGGAAAATGTATTAGTTATTGTGGTATAAAATGTTAAAAAATGGTGTTAGGGGTTAAAATATAAAAAAAGTTATGAGACAAAACAGTTTAGAATTTAGTTTTAAGTTTTAAAGAAAAATATGAAAGTTTAAGAAATTGTTATTTTTGGGGCATCTTATATATGTATTAGACTGTGTCGAATTTTGTTTTTTTGTTTTGTTTTTGATTAAATGTATCTCTAAAGTTTCTTTGATATAAAAAATTCTCCCAAAAATTGAGTTCAGTATCTTAAAAATTGAGCTGACGCATAGGGGGGGGGGTCCCCTTTTCTATTAAAAATATATGAGAAATTTGTTTTTTCCTACTTTCAAAATAACTATATTAATTTTTTTTTAAATTCGGTTCTAACGAAATTTAATTCTCTACACACTCAATCTCCTATGTTTTTCCCTAAACTGAATAGAAATAAAGTTAAAAAGCATAGAATAAGGGGAGAAATTTTTAATGATGAAATAATATGAATAATTTACTTTTCAACAAGGATACAATTTTTATTCTATTTTATTTCGACAACAAATCATAATAAAACACTGTTTTGACAAGTTTTAATTATGTTTAGTATGTAAACAGTAATAGTCTTGTATTTAAAGTCAAAATAAAATAGAATAAAAATTGTATCCTTGTTGAAAAGTAAATTATTTGTATTATTCCATCATTAAAAATTTCTCCCCTTATTCTATGCTCTCAAACTATATTCTATTCAGTTTAGGGTAAAAACATAAGAGATCAATTTTGTAGAGAATTAAATTTTTTATGAGATAGAACAAAATATTAAAAAATATATTATTTTAAATAGTTATTTTGCAAATGAATGAAAAAAAAAAACATTCTCCCATGTATTTTAAATGCGCCAGTTCAATTTTTAAGATATTGAGCTCAATTTTTGGGAGAATTTTTTTTTATATTGAAGAAACTTTAGAAATATATTCAATAAAAAAAAACAAAAAAATTGACAGTCTAATATGTATGTGTTCATAAATTATAATTTTTCCATTTTGTTGCTAGAAATTATTTTATTAGCACATGTTATCTGATTTCAAATAAGAATAAATGTAATTATTTTTGTGTTATTGATGTCAACCCATATAAAACAAAGTTGTAGTTATGTAGTTGCAAAGCATGGTGGTGCCATTTTCGTTTGAACAGAACACATGTACTGTCAACTATCTATTGGTTAAGGTTTAGTAATCACTTTTTCAGCTTTACCAAAATAAAAAATGTAATTTTTTGAACACAAATATTTTCAACATTTCCATAACACCTTGTAGATTTTGGTTAGACATAGGATACTTAAACTGGCAAAATAAACTCTTTTTTCAATTTAAATTAATAATAATGTAATTTTTAGTTTGCAGTTTCTTTCACATATTTTTTGCTTACCTGGAACTGAGCATGAGCATCCCTTAAAGCTCTAATTTCCTCTATAGAGTTACATCTCACAGGATCTGTCAAGTCTTCTTCGGCGTTTTCAAACCATGAGTTAAAGGCAGATGCTCTCTTGGCGAACATAAGGAACAATTCTTCGATCTGCTTGAATTGCTCTTGCATGCTCAGAAGACGCTGTTTCCTTGCATCAGAGTCATTCAATAGACGCTGCCATCTGGAAAGAGAGACATGGTATATATTTAGGTTTTAAATTTAAGGTAATCACATAACGTGATTCATTATTTTAAATTTTCATTAATTTTCACGTCTTTTGAGGTTAGAAAAAAATTATGACGTGATGGCGGAAGTATATCCAACTTTTTTTTGTGGCTGTGTAATTATTCACTAGTAAATAACGGATATTCTTATTATTATTTAGTAAATCCATGTATAAGGAACAAATAATAGATAAGTAATGTATACAAATATTTTCCTCTACCGCTGGTGATATTGGAATTTGATCCATTTAGGTTGGAAAAGGACTTAAGTAGGAAAGTGTGCAGTAAATTAGTTCAAGGCGGCCAAAAAAAACATTATTTTATCACAACTTTGGCATTATTTTTTTTTTAAGTGTTATCGTGATAGTGGCATATAACTTTATTTTTTAAGGATTATCTCTGAATGACCCTCTATATTTTAAAATATTTTAAGTAAATTTATTACTTAATTTGTCTAAATATCTCAAAACACCTTGTAATTTTCACTATAATCAATATTTATGTTAAGCTAAATTCCACAACAATTAATTTTAATTTACATATTTTAGTTTCATACCTAGCAATGACGTCAGCGTGACGTTGTACGATAGTGGCGGTTTGGTCGTGATTGGCGGCGACCAATTGATCTTTCAGGGCTGTAATGTTTTGAATGCCTTCATGTTCAAAGGCAGTTAAACCTACAAAAATAAATACATTTTAACAGAAGTTACGAAAAAATGGTACAAATTAGTTTTACTTATTGCATTGTCAAGTCATCAACTTACCAGCATCAAAGGTCTCTTGTTTGGTAAGCAATGTCTGAACCGAAGATAAGTCTCGTCCAAATTCTTCACTCTTAACGTGGGTTTCCTGTAAAAAAAATAAATTAGATAAAATAAACATATTAAATAAAGGATAATCAAATAATGAATTAACTGTCATAAAGCAATAAAAATGAAGCATAGTTTAGCATGTTTTTAAATTACTATTCCAATATTCCTGAATTATATAGAATGTATAAGTCATTTCTAGAAATAATAATTAATGTATTCAAAAATTATTTTGCAATTTTTTTAATAGTAAAAGTTCTTACCTTATCGGCAATCCAGCTCTCGACTACGTCAGCCTTCCACATAAATTGCAAATAAGCTGAATTGTCTACAAGCTTGGCTTTCCTTCTGCCGGCCAGTGCAGCTAAATGGTCGAGTTTTGTCTGCAGTTGTTGGCATCGCTGGTTGATGCTGTCAGCGTGGTGGTTACCAGCAGCGGCGAGTTGAGCGCCTTCCTCGGAGATGTTTTTGCATCGACCTCTGTAAAAATACAACATTTATATTCCGCGATAAAATTTATACTTTAACATCCAGGCAAATTGCATGACATACATTACAATACTTGCAATAAAAAAAGATTATATGACAGGAGTTAGAATCAGTATTTTTGGTAATTCTACAACTTAATTTTTGGAATGATTAAAAAACAAGTAATTTTTTTTATTCCAAACAAATAAATATTATACAAATCTAAGATAAAATAACATAATAGACTGTAAGTTTGATGTAAGTAATTAGAAATGAGTTAAGACTATTATTGAAAGAAAAAACAATTGTGATAATAGTTTACTTGTGGTGTGAGAGAATTATTGTAGTTCCGTCGTTGTGAGGGAAATATTGAAATCGCGAACAAAACCAACCATGGGGTTTTTGCAGATTAAGCTGTATGTTTTAAATGTTTTTGGGATCAGGGAAATTATTTTTTTTAATATATCCCGCTTTCTTTAAAATAGTACGCGAGTTATCAGTTTTTAATTTTTAAACAATAATTTTAAATTATTTTTGTTTTACACCTTAATTTTTTTTATACAAAAAAAGTGGTAATATTGTCCTTTTTTCACATTTGATCTTGTGATTGATTTTTTCTATTTTAGGTACTAGCTTATATGTATTTACAATCCATAGATACCAACCCATTTTGTAGGTTTCTTAAGTCAATGCAGAGCTTGCTGCTACTCTTTATTTAAACAGGTGCTATAGCACGTCGTTTATTTATTTATTATTATTTATGTCATTCTTATCTATGATGTTGTTTCCACACTCTATATTTAAAACTTTAATGCATTTAATATTATATTACCTATGAGCTTGGAAGTCAGTTTCGAATGCGTCATGTTTCTTTAACAATCCTTGTACAGCAGCCATGGAGTCTCCATAATCTTCAACACTCAGCAGTTGTTGTTTCTCACTTATCCATGCTTCTTCCTCTTCAACCTAGAAAATATAAAGAGGTTATATATCTGAGTCTTCTCAGTTCATAAAAAAATTAATATTGTTGGTAAGGTGACATTACCCAAAAAATATTTAATGAACATCTACAAACTTACCTTAGTAAGGAACTGTTGATATGTCAAACTTTCATCCAACTTTTGTCCTCTGGTAGCGGCAAACTGTTTTAATTCAGCCCATGCTTGATTCAAAGCCTTTAGTCTCTGTTCAATCTCTGGCACGCCAAGGTTAGATACGTCCATCAGCTTTTCTCCAGCTTCTTGTACAGCTTGGATAGCTGGTTCGTGAGAAGCAAGTTCTGCCTCAAGTCGTTTGTGTTTCTTTTTTAAGTTTTGGACACCTGAAAGAAGGGTAAATTGTATTATGGAAAAAGCGGGAAAACAGAAAATAAAGAAAACATTCTTATTAGTCATGAGTTGTATCGTAACAAATTGACTTAAAGGTGTTAAACAGTGTTATAATTTCAATAACGCGAACATCTTGGACATCCCTTGTATTTATTTGTTAATTGGTACAGAATGTTTCCTTTAGTATGCATCTCCAACAGTGATAACTAAAAATTACTCTTTAAGCTAACACTTATACAGTGGCGGCTCGTGACCTTAAAACTAAACAGTGCTGCTTACAAATACAGTGAAACATAAATGGTTAAATGCTTTTAAAGTGTGTTTTCTAAATATGTTTACATTTGCCTAACATTTTGGCTTTTGTTTATGTACCTACCTCAGTTACATATAATTAACAAAACATTGACTTTATCAAACTGCTTAACCAGTTGGCTAAAAATCGACATGGTACTCGATAAATCTGTATATTTTGTTGGAATATCCATTTCAACAACAGAATCGTAAAACTACCAACAACGAAAAAAAAAGTGATTATATCGCCCGCCCTAATAAAAAGAGAACGTCCATTGGCATTCTTTTCAAATAAATAAAAACTTATCATTCACCTACCACTTAAAAAAACATAAACACTAAATTAGTCTTAAACTGTAACTCTAAACCATCTGGACGGAAAAAATATTTTTAGGGAAAAAGTTCTTTAATTGATCAAATTATTACTAGGTAAACAATATTATACGGTAAAAATATGAAAATATTAATCGGCGGTTCAAGAATACATCCACCAGGCTGCGCCAACTGCTGTACGAAGCTAAATAGTTTTTGCTCCTTTAATTAGTCGACTCAAGGCCAAATTTAAATACTGCGCGATTTTTCTTATCATTTTTAACAGGAGTGACATTACATTTCGTACTGCGAATGATTGTGTGATGTGTGCATAGCCAAAGAATTCATACATACAGAGTATAATTTAAGGAGTATTTAAAATGTTAAATAATATTTTTAAAAAAGAAACATTTTTAGCAGTGCTACAGCTACGCAGCTCTTATTAAAAAGCTGCTACTGCACTTATATAATTGGTTGTTTATCGAAGCTTGACCGAGTTTGTGCTAAATACATTTTAGTTGTTTAGAATTATTACAGTTCCTTTAATTTTTCTTTTCTTTCAATGGAATTGCTTGAATAGTTCTCTTCAGACCACTGTATGCAGTGTTGTTTTGACCATGCATGTGCGGCAATCCCCGACCCCGACGTTTTACCTCGTTCCATATGTCTTTTGTGTTCTTTAACTTCAACTTCGAGTAGTCTTTTTGTTTCCCCATTGTATACTTCACCACATTCGCCAGGAATTTGGTGAATGCAGCCTTTATTTGAAATATTGTTGTCTGGTCTTGTCTTAGTAAGAATAGTGGCTTGAGCTTTAAATGCTGTTTTAATGATACATATATACTTGGCGTCGAATCACCAACAACTATAATATTAAAACAGTATTTAAGACCGTATCTACCAAACTTTCTGTGAATGTGGTTAAGTATACATTGGGGAAACAAAAACACTACTCAAAATTGTTAAAGTTAAAGATCACAAAAACATATGGAACGAGGTGAAACGTCGAAGTCGGACATTGTCGAACATACATGGTCGAGACAACAAAGTACACAGTGGTCTAAAGCATAAATTATTTATATAGAAACCCACTGGACGAATAAGAAAATTTAAAAACGGTGCAATAATCTGGCAGCCATTGTTAAAGAGTGAAAAATGAGTCAAGCTGCAGTATACATTAAATATTATACATTGTGTTTAAAAAAATATTGGACGTCACTTAATAGAAGATTCTTTGGCCAAAAATAGCTTCAAAACGGCACCATTTTTAAGATATGGGATGTGAAAAAAAAATTCAGGACTGGTATTTTTTTTCATATTTTTAAATGGGGTTTTTCGATTTACACCTTGTTATGATAAATTTTTGATACTATTATGAACTAGTAGCATAGTTTCGGGAAATTATATTCATTTATCTACCACTATTTCGTCATAACTTGGTAATAATATTATTAATATTTTGGTACTTGCTACTTATTTTGTTTAGGTGTAGATAAATTTTAGTTAAGTCGATTATAAGGGTTTTCGAAATATTTAAATTTTAAATTTGCTTGGTATGAAAAGAGTAAAATTTAAAATCAAAGACAATAGAAATTTTTACGGTGAAAAGAACATTAAATGCATGTGTTCCATTAAGAGGTGAATACTTTGAACATTTTTTGTAAAAATTACTGGTGTCTTTGATTTTTAATAATACTTTGTTCGTACCATGCAAGTTTAAAATTAAAATATTTCGAAAATCGTCAAGTTTATCGAGTTATTTTTTTATGTACAACTAAACAGATACTAAGTACCATATACCAAAATGTTAATAACTTTAACCAAAGGAGTTATGACAAAATAATAGTAAAAAAATAAATACAAATCCTGAAGCTACGCCTCTGAAACACATTAGCAACTAAAGTTTATTATTAAAAGAAAAATCCTAGTCTTGAATTTTTTTCACAAACACCCTGTATAAGCAAAAGCATTAAAAGTAGTAATTAAATATAATTTGAGAATTGAAATACATACTAACCGAAACTTTGTATAGCAATTGACAAATAAAGATTTTAGTGTTATTATAACAAACTGAGTCATTACCAGTTAAATCACGTCCATAATCATCACTTCCAACCAGCAATTTCTTTTCCTTAATCCACGATTCCTCGTCGGCGATATCTCTGAAGAATTGGTGCAGAGTGTTTGCTTCGTTTAGTCTCGCTTGTCGATGTGCCGCCAAGTTCTTGATTCGTTCGTAACGTTCGTTGATGGATTGTCGCTTTTCTTGAATAGATGCGGTGTCAAATTGACCGGATTCGATAAGAGAGTCGGCTTGGTCATTCATGTCTGAAAAAATAAAATAATTTTTATTAGACCTAACCACGACACAGATTTATCACCATTAGATTTAAAATAATCTAAGTTATACAAGCAGATTATATCTGCTCATATTACCAAATAAAAACTATCTTCTACCTTTAATTCTGTCCTCATGGTGCTGAATATCAGCTTCAACCAACTGGTGTTTCTTCATCAAATTCTGAACTGATGCCAAATCTTTTCCAGCATCTTCACTAGTCAAAAGACTCTCCACTTCACCAAGCCAGAAGTCCAAGTCTTTAACTGCGGCGATGTAGGTCCTCTGTTTGTTGGCTTCCTTGAGTTTCATCGATTTCTCGGTGGTTTTTTGAGTTAGGAACTCCCATTGATCTGCTATAGATTCAAGCCTAAAAGTAAATAGTTTTTAAATTTATTTAACACCTAAGTGACATAAGATAATTAGTGTTGATAAGACAATTTACTTGGGTTTATATGTAAATATGGTCTAAAATATACCTTCGTTTAACAGCTTCTTCAGATCCTGCACACTGTTTTTTGTCAATCAGATTTCCACCGTTAGCAAGAACGCTCTGTATACGGTCAGCATTGGCTGCCAATTCAGCTTCAAAGGCTTGGTGTTTTTGGTGCTTAGATTGGATATTAGCTGGGTCCTATTAAAAAAAATATATATTAATTAAAAAAAAAACAAATATAATTAAAAAATAATAATAAAATGAAGCTAATATATTTAAACTTCCTAAAAGTATATAAACGAAATGTTTCTATATGTATAGTTACTCACCTTATAGCTTTCTTCGGTTGCTAATTGCAATTTTTCGGCGATCCAGTTTTCAATTTCGTCAGCATCTCGGGAGAATTGTTGTAATGTCTGACTTTCTCCCAATTTTGAGCGTTTTTCAATCAAAGCTTCTTTAAGGTGGCGCCATCTATCTAGCACTTGCTTACGTTTATCGTCAATGGGTTTTGAAGCATAATGTTCTCTGCAAAAGATAACAAATCCAACTAAATATTTTAAGGAAACTCAATTATATTTAATATGTATTCAAGAGAGGAAGTCAAATATGACACATCATTTTATTCTCAGAGCCAAACAAATGGCCATAGAAATAATTCAGTCTTAATTTTTTTAATTCTACAAGGTTACAGCTCTACACAGCAAAAAACTTCGATAAACAGAAAAATAAACAATTAGAACAATAATTAAAACCTACTGTCACTGCGACACGTTTTAAAGTTAAAATAAATTCAACTCGAGGAGATGTCGCCGGCGACAAAGGATTGGGGACAATCTGCCAATAGATCCCCAACTCCTATTGATCCCCTACGTGTTGCTAGCGACACGTCGAAGTTCTGAGAATGAACCTTAACTTTGCAGCTGCCTTTACATAAAAAAATCTGTTCCACTTGCGTATCGACGGCCTCTAGGGAGCTTGTCCCTTTAAACCAGTGTTTTTGTACAAATAAAAAGTCTAATAACAAACAATTTTTACAACGGTTTAATTAATTGTTGTAATTATAACTGATAAATTATATTTACGTTTGTAAAGTAAGAAGTGAATATTTTTCTGCACGTTCCTGTTTTGTAATAAAATTTCTTTGATATTGATTTTTACTTTTTTTTTAAAGGATTAACCATTAAAATGTTTTTCCTGTCAAAAAAAGTCCAATATTTCTAAAACACTAATACTAACATTTTTCTAATTTTGACATTTAAAGTGACACTTTTCAAAACTCATTGACGTTGTCAAATATCTTAGTTTTCATAACTACTTACGAAAAGTAAAATTTTTCGCAACTGGTGATGAAAAGTAAGAAATTTGACAATGTCAACCAGTTTTGAAAAGTGTCACTTTAAATGTCAAAATTAGAAAAAATCAAAAAGAAATATATCATATTCAAGAAAAAATAAAAATCTGCTCATTACAAAAAATAGTGCTTTTCCCTACTGGTTGCACAAATAATTATTAGAAAAGGAATAAGTATTACTTCTTTTATTGTCTGATGAAACTAAAAACTTGCCAATGAACCAGTTTCTTCAACCAAGAGTATAACCCCCTGCCTGTAGAGATCCTTCAAATATGCATATCCTCATATACCCAGTGGATGTCAGTAAATAGGCTCCAACAGACAAAAACACAAAAAAATGTAAGTTGTGAGTAACCTACCTTGCAATAAGTTGATCAGCCAAAGTTTGCAAAGTGGCGATCTTTTCTTCATGCGCGTTAATAGCCTTGTCAAAGTCTTCATGTTTCTTGATCAATGCCTCAACATTGTCACCATTCGAGTCAACTTCATCTGATGCTAAGAATGCTTCCCTGTCGCTCATCCAGTTCTCGGCTTGTTCGCAGTCCCTATTAAAAAGTAATTGTACTATTATGTGAGTTTTTCTTTTTTATAGCTGTTACACTATTTAACACATTATTTTTATATACAAAAAATAAATAAAAAACCATTTTTTTCTTTATTCATTTTCTTATTTTATTTACTTGTTGAAAATGTAGACACCGATAGACAACTGATAGATAGTAAACTATGTTTTAAAAATTAGGTTTGTGAATTAAAAAAAAAAACGGTAATCCACCCCAATGAATTTGGTAAAGAGTTATGTACTGGGTGTCCAAATAAGAAAAGACGGAAACTATGTATCGCACATCGTTGGGAAAAATTATTTTTAGTAAACATGGAAAAAAGAAATAGCTGGAATTTTTATTTTAAATATATATATATATAAAATATATAAAATATATTTTATATATAAAATATATATATATATATATATATATAAAAAAAAAAAACAGTAGTGGAGAAAGCAGAGCAACTTCTTTATTTCAAACACATCTATTTTATTTAGTAAGAAAATACAATCATATTGGAAATATAATCAATAAACCTAAGCATTATAAATCTATCAACAACAACAATATTCTTTGTTTATATTTTTATGTACAAAAATTAATTCTGGGAGGGAAAAAAAAAGTAGAGCAACTTTAAGAATTGATTTTTTTCTTTTAGTAAAAACTGAAGTATAATTAAATTTTAGTATTTCGTAAAATATCCATCTTTTTTAATAACTTCCTCACAACGGGGGCCCATAGATTGCAGTAACTTAGAAATTATTGCTAACCCATATTAATCCAAGCTTCATGTAATGCATTGAACACCGTCCTTATTGTGTTTCCCTTATTTTCCTACCCAAAAATTTCCCATGGGTTTCCCGATGGGTTTAAATCTGGTGATTGATTTTGCCAGTCCATTATTTTTGAATATCTTGCTGTCTAAACTAAGCCTTTACATATTTAGAAGAATGCTTTGGATCATTGTCCTGCTGAAAATTCCCTGGGGGCATTTTTCGTCTGCATAGGGCCATTTCATTTTCCAAAATATCTTTGTACATAAATCTATCCATTATCCCATCAATTTTATGAAGGGGCCCCCATTCCAAAACCCGGGAAAAAGCAGCCCCACACCATAACTGATCCCCCAAACCATGTTTTACTGTTGGAAAAGTGTATCTGGATTTAACCTTTGGTTTGCAGGACGTCGAACATATGCTATACCATCACTTTGAAATAAATTAAACTTTGATTCGTCGCTGAATAATCCTTTTCCAGTCATTTTTGTCCAGTGCAATGAGATCGAGCAAAAAGAAGGGATGGGGCTGTTTGCAGATAATAAGGGGTTTTGTTTGGGCGCTTGCAATAATTTGGCCCCCATAACCCACTTCTTATTGTCCTTGGGTATCTGAATGCCTAATTCTTCTGATAATCGCTGCTTTATTTTACTTGAACCCAAGGGAAAGATCACTTGAGATATTTTCAAAATTTGTTTATCTTGATATTTATCCCTTTGGGCTTCCTGATTTTTTTTAGGTAAAAAAATGTCCATGCTTCACCGTGAAATGATTCGGGGATAATATGATTTATGCAAACGAAACCTTTTTTTCCCAAAATTGGGTTTGTTTTTCACCATTTTTGTAACAGTCTATAATTCGTGTTTTTAAATCAACGGATAAAAGGGCCCTCCTCTAGGCATTGTAAACTTAACTTTGCTTTTAATGCAACCGGTAAACAGCTGAATTAAACTAATATTATTCGATTTGTAAGTCCTAAAAATGTTGCTCTACTTTTTGCCAGGTACACAAATTCTTATCAGTTTAAAAATAAAAGAAATATTCAGAAGGTCAATTTATCTGATTAAGACTACCTACTTGACCAAAAGTATTGTGGATAAATATCATTGTTATTCCTTTGTTAGTTGTCAAGAAATTTGATTTTTTAAAAGTTGCTCTACTTTCTGCCACTACTGATAATATATATAATATTATTATTATATTAATAATATAATATTTTAATATAATATATATATATATATATATATATTTTTATATTTAAAATTTTTATTTTTATTTTATAATATATTTAAAATTTTTATTTAAAATTTTTATTTTTATTTTAATATTTTTAATAATATTTTTATATAAGTTTTAAAACTACTGGGGATGGGCAACCGCAACGTTTAAAAACCTTTTTTCCAAAATTAGCTGGTATTAGGTACAATTTTGATAACATCAGCAAAAACTCTAACCAATTCTGCATCAATTTGGTTAAGGACTTTTTGTAGTATTTTCAATATTATGGGTGGGGGAAGATAATAAATAATGCAACTTTCAAATAGCTCTACCTCCAACATTTTTTACCGAAAGCGGTTCACGTGGGTACTCGTTGAAAAGAAAATTTAAAACTCTCTTAAAGGTCGTCCTTTTCGGTGTTGGCTAGTTTGTAGTTCACCAACTAGAGGGCGTTATTTAGGGAAAACTAAGTTTTTCAAGATTTTCGAGAAAGTTAAATACGACGTAATTTTTTTTACTGTAGGTTTAGAAGAGGAAAAAAATACCTACACTTTGGCGAAAACCGCGTTTTGATATGTGCATTTTTTTCCAGTTATTTCAACGTAACCTGTTTTTTAAATGATAAATAATATCAACAATTAATTAAAACAATCTTTGTGACAGAGTAAAAGAATAATTATTAAAGTAAAATACTGGAAAATATTTAAAGTTTTATTGTCTTCATAAAGAAAAGAATGAACAAAAAAAAACATAAAAATGCCGTGATTCGCATTTATTAATTTTATTTAAATATTAATATAGGGTAGGAAATAAAAACAGGAACAAAAGTTTGGGAAAAACTACAACTATTTAAGTTACGATTATTCCGCTATTTCTTTGGACACTAACTAAAAAAACTTCGTAACGCTGTGATAAATAGTTTCCGAGAAAAGCCGGCGTAATAAACCCTATAAAATTATTATTCAATTAATATGGTAACCACATTTAGGATCAAAAACAAAAGAAAACTTATTAATAGACCATTGCATAAAATTTATTTTGATCTAAAAACACGTCAAATCTCTACTTTGCTTATTTAAGAACCATCTCCCAAATATATTTTTTCAGAAAAAAATAGTTTCGGCGTAATTACAATTTAAAGTTATCACGACTCAAGTACTGCCGAGTTCTAATATTAGTTTTTTTGTCCGTTATTTCATTTCGTTCAGAGCAAAAACAGAACATCCATCGCGTTCCTTTATTACGATTTAGGTTAAATCGGTTTAATGTCAATTAAATATGCAATATACATTTCACAAAATATAGGTAGAAGCTCTAAAAATTTGTTTATTACCGTTTTACAAAACCACCTGGTAAGTAATTATGATTATTGACTTTTTGAACCCATGCAAAACATTTTTTGTTGAGGTGTTTTTGTCCAACAAAAAGGAATAGATTATAGTATTTAAATTTTTGAATAAACAAATGAAAATGGCACTGATCCACTGACTGATGGAATTCAATGGGTTTCAATACCTGGTTTATAGTAGCTCTGCTTGGTATTCTATTCACTCCATTCTCATCTGAGATATAATATTGGAACTTAGCTGCAGTTGTCTGTGTAACTATCAAGCATTGTGAATATGTATGGTTACCGGCTTGTGGCGTAGATATCGTTTTTGCGCCACAGATTTATATTTAAATTTTAAATGCTTGTAACTCTATTATGAATTTTTATATAAAAAAATATTTTGCAGAAGTGTTATTTTGGCTTAAAATGGTTATTTTCAGTCAATAAAAAAATATGTACGAGGGGCCTATTCCTACCTGTAGAACAAATTTAATTCCAAATTCTGGTCCAGCTGCAATCTCCTATCGATCCATGCTCTTTCCAGATCAGCCCTAGCTTGATTAAGCTGTTCCAGCTTTTCTTGAATTTCAGGAGAAGCATAGTGGTTGGAGTTCAGAAGCTGCTGGCCAAACTGTTCCAAAGCGTGGAAGGTGCCGGCCCTGGCGTCAATTTCAGTACGATGTTCCTGGTTTAAAAAACAAAATTCGAAATTCATAAAGTCGAAATGTCCTCAGGATGTTCCCAAAATGCATGGCCACATTTCAGGAGGTGATTCCTCATTAAAAAATATTTTTTAAAAATTTTTTAAACATGGGTCCGAAAATGCATAATTTCCAAGATACAGGGTGTAAAATATAGTTTTTTTTTTGTAAATCTTAAATCCCTTTGGATTATTTGGGAAAATTTTCAGTATGGGGTTTGTAATAAAGGCTAATTTTCAAAAATTAAAATTATTGTCGGTGGTCTCAGAGGTCACCTTATCGAAAATAATTGTGAAAAAAATGTACGCAACTAAAAATACAACTTTTTTGTCTTTTGATATTTTTTTCTACCTTGCTTCGTTTTCGAGAAAAAAAAAAAACCAATTCATTGGTTTTCTAGACCCCCATTAGAAAAACAACTTTAAAAAAATAAATTTCGATTTGCAAGTAGAGTTAATTATTAATGGGATCCAGAGATTTGCAACGAATTTGTTTTAATTTATTTCCTCAAAAACGAAGCAAAATGGGCAAAAATATCAAGAGAGAAACAAGTAGTATTTTTAGTTGCCTAATCACAAAAAAATGCAAAAAAAGTCACTGATGTACATTTTTTCAGTTATTTTCGATAAAGTGTCACTGAGACGCCACTGGACTTAATAATTTTAATTTAAATTTGACCTAAAGGCGTATTAAAAAATTGGCTATATGAGTTAGATACGCCAATAAACAATATAAATGTCCTTTTTGTTGGGATGAAGCTGCGTGACTCAATCTGGAACGTTTAGCTAATACGGAACCATATAATTTAGCCCTATCTCAAATATGAAAAAAAAAATATTTAACCTATAGGCGTATTTCGATTTAAACGCCCCCCTTTTTAACAACTCAAACAAGAACATTATTGGTATTTATTAAAGGCGTATCTCACATTTTGCATGTCGTTCCTGTCTGTACGCTGTTTTTTTGACGAGCATGAAAATTCAAAAACGCTGGGCGTGATATTAAAACATCTTCCAAGATTGTAGCTCAAAATAATCCCAACTTGCTTTGTTTGTGTTTTGACCTTCGACAGGTAATTTACTTGCCTTTCTTAAACGACGGTGCTATTTTCTACAAAAGAAGGTTTGGTTGTCTATAATTTAACTTTCTTTAATATAGGTTTTCGAGATTGCTATGGTTTTATGTAGGACAAGTTTGATAGTGGAAGGGAACGCTGCAAAAATATGACGAAAAAAAGTATGATCTGCTGACTTATTCGCATTTGTGGAGGACAGAACCGAAATTCTATCGTAAAGCTCTTCTGTACATGATCATGCAATTGTAGCACGTACAAGAAACAAGCTGGCTTGTTCACCACTAATCATTGACAAAGTTAAGGAGACTTGTATAGTGCCATTTCATACGGCTGATAAGTTGTGTGTGAAGTTTCAACTTATACCAGTATTTCGACTTGTAAGACAAACGAAACTCCATAAAGTATACCCTTTGGGTTTGAATGATTGGACTTCAAAGCTTAGTGATAACCTTAGAGTTCGCTCCATATGAATCGGCGGTGAGGAAAAAACATTTAAATGGACGGACATAGTAAAATTAAGATCAAGAGGAACTATTTGCATAAAATATTTTTTAAAACGAGCCACTTGGTTCAAAACTATCGATCACTGTCCTTAAAGTGTCAAAGTGCCGTTTATTAAAAAAACAGCCCAATAAGTTAAATAAAGGGCCTTGCCCAATATCACTGGCAAAGTATAATAATTTGAAGGCTCTCACCAGGAAACACGCCAGTGATAAAGCTACCTGAACAGGTCCACTTCTATAAATCTCCTGCCGTTTTTTTTGACTAAAAAAATTTTAAATTTTTTTTTTTTAGCTTTTTAAGGGTAAGGGTATTTTTTGTTGCAATCAAAAAGCTGATTTTGTTCATTTTGTTGTTTTTTTTTGTTACCAAACTATAGGATTTTGTTGTTTAGATAATACTTATAAAACAATAAGGTAAAAAATGTTTTTTAAATTTCTATTTTTAAACTCATACTATATTATTTTTCTAATGTTATTTTTTGGTATTTTGCCCATCGTAAGCATAATATTATTTTATTGTTTTAGGTTTTAGTGTTATAACCACTTTAAATTTGGTTTGAAAGGTTGTTGAAAATATTAAAATATTTTCATTAACCCTTTCCATGCTTTTTCCCTAGTTTAGAAAAAAAATATTTTTTTAATAACTTTTTGTTAATTATTTTGCACCTAAGTTTGAATTTGAGAGTATATACATCTTTATTTAAAGGGCGTATCTTATTATTTTAGAGGATTTTTTATTATTAGCAACACATACAGGCGTATCTTGAACAAATGGTAAATAATAACAATAAAATTAAATCAACAACAATTTCAATGCTTATAGCGTTCTTCAATTATTGATGATAACTGTGAAAAAAGGATAATTTATGTCTAATAGTTTTTTCCCCAATACTGCTTTTAAGGTTACCACTTTTTCATTAATTGCTCTACTGAAAAGTTATAAAAACGAGATACGCCTTACGATTTTCAACGACGAAATATACTGCTAAAAATAACACTCTTAAATTTCAAGAAAATCGGCTACAGGGTATTTATGATAATTATAACGGACTTAATTTTTTTGTTTTCAAGTTAGACCCTGTATTTTTTTAGAAACTTTTTTTATATTTTTCAATGCGGAATCACCTCTTGAAATTTGGCTGTGCATTTTTCGAACACCCTGTATATTTTTACACCAAGAAGGCCTTATTTTTGTATGAACATGGTGGCTTAACTGAGATAAGACTCCAAATAGCGCAAAAGACATACAACTTAATATGTTTTATATAAGTTTAAGTAAATCTTTAATATTATATCTTGAAAATAATTTCATCTATATTTAGTAATGGACAAAAGTATATAGACAAATACAAAAGTTTTATAATTTTGTTGAAAGTTTTAGTTTAACTTTGCTTATACGAAAGCGCAGAGAACTGGGAACATAGGAGATCCTAGACGATTTGATGTACCTAAAAACGCGCACGCATGTTTTTCGATCAATTTTCCAGCGAACAATCAATATTATTTCTAAATAGTTTTAGTATCGAAAAGCTCGACAGCAATATTTGTACTGTGTCGATTATTTGCGACCAAAAGTTTTTTTTTTTTTAAAAATAGTTATTAATAATGGGTGTTTACGAACTGGAAGACAAAATGCAAATTGTTGAACGGAATCACCGTGTAAATCTTGTTAGGGAATTGGGGAATTAGTTAATAATTTATTTCTAACCAGGCCGACTCCCACGATTTCCACTATTTACCGAGTCATTAAAAACCTTCTAACATTTGGTTGTTTAACTCCAAGAAAACATAAAAAATGATAGTGCCTCAGAAAAAACAACAAAAGGGAAATGAAAGAAATTATGAATGGCAAGTGTTATTAAAATCCTACAGTTTCCAATAATACAATTGCAGAACAGGTTTTTTTGAGCAGAAGATCAGTGGAAAGAGTACTGAAAAAAAATTTATACCGATCCTACAAAGTAAAAAAAATCAATGAAATTTTCCCTGATGATCTTTTTTGACGAAGGAATTTTTTTTAAAAAAATGAAAAATAACAATAAAAATTTTATAAGAAACATTGTTTTTACTGATGAATCGACTTTTCACTTCATTCTCCCCAACGTTTATTTCTCTGAGGTCACGCAAAATAAAATTATGGTTTTCAGGAGAATAGGGCAAAAAATCTACAAGAATTGCAATTACAAATTGGGAAGGGAATTTAGGATTATTACCCTTAACATTCTAAAAAAATTCAGAAGGCGTTTTTATGACAATTTGGTTTTGTTTGGCTCAAGAAGGTGGTTTTTTGATCATTTTTGATAACTTGAAAAAAAGTTTTTTTTTTTTTTCTATGAATGCCTTAAATTATTTTCTTAAAAATATCTTCTACGTTCCATTATTTTTTGAGAAAATTATTTTATTTTTTAGGAAAAAAAGTTTGGTTTTTGCGCAAACGTTGCGGCTCGTAAGCAACTAATTTTAAATTTTATGATAAAAATCGGATCAAGTGGGGGTTACCTAGCTAGTCCCCTACTTGCCTATAAACACTGCATCCTCTTATGAAAATAAAAACGTAGTAAACAACTAAATGGACAAATAATTCTTGAATTTATCACCGATCCTAACCAAAATGCGCCACGGAGAAAACGAGCGGAAGTTGAGATGCACGCCAAATTATTATTGGTATTTTAGAATTGGGTACATCCAAAATTGTCCGGGCATCCTATGTTCCATACGGTGCGCTTTATGATAGTTAAAAACAATGTTATTTCCACATTATTATTTTGTGAATTTTAGTTCTTCTTATCAGTTACCTATAAAAGTAAACATAAACATTCCTTTTTTTGTCGGACAAAAATATATAGACATTCTATTTTTGTTTGAATATTTAAAATGTTTTTAGTACTAGTTCAAAGGCGTGTTAGGACAGAAAAAGTCTCCTTTAACAAATACAATTTTTATAATGCCCCGAAATAAGCAACTTTCTTTAGACATGAAAAATCGAATTGTCGAAATGCACAACAGTGGTGTAAAGCAGGTCCTAACTGGAAAAAAATCTGCAGCTTAACAGAAAAACAGTGTGGGCTGTAATAAAAAAATATGAATGATTAGGTACAGTGCAAACTCAAAAAAGAACTGGTCGTCCCAGAAAACTTAAAAAAAAGTGTTGTTTCCATAAAAAGACTAGTAAGGGCTGATCCGTTTCTGACACCAAGGCTAATCAAAGAGGAAATTGAAAATGAAGAAGGGTCTAGCGTGTCTACAAAAACTATCAGGAGAAGACTAGATGAACTAGGGTTATTTGCATGTCGGCTCAGCAAGAAGCCTCTGCTTTCCAAGAAGAACAGGAGGGCCCGACTAAAGTTTGCTAAAGAACATAACCACTGGACATTTGGTGATTGGAAAAGGGTATGTTTTAGCGACGGGTCGAAGTTTAACTTATTTGGAAAAGATGGTATTCAGTATGTTCCACGACCTGTAGGTAAAAGAATTACCCGAAATACACATTACCAACTGTTAAACATGGAGGCGGCTCTGTAGTCGTATGGGGTTGCTTTTCCGGCTTTGGAATAGGTCCACTTCATAGAATCGAGGGGACTATGGACAGAGTTGTTTATCGGGATATCTTAAAGGACGTTTTGGTACCTTATTTAAATAGTGTCATGCCCTTGCGATCAACGTTTCAACAGGATAATGACCCTAAACATACTTCTAAGCTAGTAACTCAGTTCTTTAGAGAAAAAAGAATCCAAGTTTTGAAATGGCCATCCCCATCCCCCGATCTCAATCCCATTGAAAATTTGTGGGATCATGTGGATAAACTAATTAGAAATAAAAATCATTCTAACAAAAAAGGAACTTTTTCAGGCTCTTGAAGAAAAATGAAGAAGCATGGATATGGGTTATGTCACAAAACTAATTCAGTCAATGCCAAAAAATGCCAATCAGTAATCCACAATAATGGATATGCCACAAAGTACTAGTTTCAGAATTATCACGTACTTTCAGTGTCAATAACTCTTTTAGAGAATTTCAATTGTTTTTGTTTTTGTCTATATATTTATGTCCAGGGAATTTCTTTTTTTTATACACTTTACTCAGGTTTGAGGGCATCCACAAGTTTATGTTAATTTGTTTGTGTAAACATGTAAATTGAGAATATATTTTAATATGATAATAAAAACCACCAATAATAAAAAAAATTACACTTTTATTTGTTCTATATACTTTTGTTCATTACTGTAGGCTAAGTTCAAAAGTTGTAGCTAAGTTTAATTTTATTTTTATGTATATTCTTATATTTTTTAATTCTATAAAATGGCAAAAATTTCAAAATTGGCGTCTTCGGGAAATGCTCATTTGATTTTAATGATTGTTTTTTCTAGTTGTATATAAGTATCAACAATTTTTATCTAGAACTTAACGGTAAAACAAATTCGAGTTATTATAAAATACGACATTAAGAGTTTGCCAATGGTTGTCAAATTAGAAAATGCCGTTATCTGTGCCGTAGGTTCCTCGTATTGTCGCTTTAATTGAGGATTAAAGTCAACTTTGTCTTAGTTTGCACCCTGTTAATGCTTTAATTAAATTCTATGAACCAAAAATTAATTTATATTTAAAAAAAAGATCCTTAGAATCAAACGAGTGGTTTGCGTTGAAGCCAACATTGAAAATGGGGTGACTTTGTAGTGGACGGTTTTTTGTAGAGGTAAATGAATTTAGTATCTATAATTTACTTTTTTTGTATTGTCTATGGCTTTTTTGCTGTTAAGAGTCTCATCATAGTTAAGGCACCATGCATGTAATTAAAAAGTTTGCATTTGCTACAACCGATTTAATCTCATCTTTAACTTATTAAATCATATTTATAAGCAAGTATTATTAACTTTTTGCAATTCCAAAACTAAAGAACCCCACACTATTCCTATGGAAAATGAGTTTCGACCTTTTTTTTAAACTTTGCGAATTAATAGTTCTTAACACGCTGATCAAAAGTCTCAATGGACACGAAGCCCGACAACTTCCCTCAAGAACTAATAGCGTATTTCGACAGTCTTCCGCATTATCCATTCAGGAATGAAATCCATAATTTAAACCACTCTAAGAAGTTCAATGAAGTTCAGTGTTTGTTTATCAACCGACAAGACTTATTTAACAACCTGATCTTAAAGTCATTTAGGTTACTGTTGTTATTTTTAATGTAAATTTTTATCAAATTTTTACAAGAAAATATCAATAGTTACATTAATAATTTTAAGAACAATGACATTTTTTTCTTTAATGCGATAATGGTTAAATTCCCATAAAAAACCTTTAAATTAAATGAAAAAAAAATAAATAAATTGCAAAAAGTAAATAAGTTCCTATCATATATGTAACATATACAATGGTCAAACTTTTTCATTACATAAAATTCTGAACGAGATGAAAAAGTTACAAAGTAAGCTTTGGTGAGTTAGTTTTTACTTTGTGTGCTGTCCCAAACCACATTTGTGCTCCTTAGTTGGTGAGCAAAAGTTTAAAAACACAAACATTAGAAATTTTAATGGTGGAGGTGATAATAATAAAAATCCTTGCTATTATTTTATCCATATATATATTGGAAAAACGACAAATTCTTCAGAATTTCTTTTATAAATGAAATTCTAAAAAATATAAACCAATACAGCACGCTGGAACATCAATCATCAGTTTTTTTTTAATAAAAATTTAGTACCCATAAGAAAAAAATCAAATAAATTTGATAATCACATTAACTGTGGCTTAGTGGTCAGGAGTCAGTAAAAATTATATTTCTATTGTAATTTAGAGATTTTTTCATTACTTAAGGGTTATCACACTTGGTAGCATGTAGGTATCTTTTTAATTTTTAGGTCAAAATTCTAAACCAGCGATATGTTAAGTTTAAAATATTAATTTATATCGAGTGCCGAAACTTTAAAAAATACATTAACAAAGCGGATGAATATATAAAGCATTCCACGCCTTATAAATGGGTACTAAATTTTCTTTATTGCTGTTGCTTATATAAACGAAGTTTCTAACAAAGATTTTTGTGGGTTTAGTACAGGTTACACACTGGACGACATCTGTCAAATTGAGCTGACATATTCTACCTGTGGATATCCATAGTGTGCATCAATTTCCGCCTTGTAGTTCTAATCCGCAAAAAAAACACAAAACACCAAAATCAGACACAAAATGCAAAAAAACACAACACATGACTTAGCATGATAGCCTGATAAAAAAAGTTTAATCTATTTATTAATAGCTAAAAATGTTATTTATCACTTTGAAGTTGCTTAATAAAACTGTTTTTTAGGAATAATATTTTCACAGTGCTAGGCTGCTAAAGAAAACTGAATACAATTAGATTTTAAATCAAATTTTAATCACCAAAAAACCAATAACTAGCCACATTACCAAAAATTTTCAATTATCTAAAAATTATAATTAACCTGCACAATAAGTAAGCACAATAAGAAAAATGGTATTTTTTAAGAACAATTTTTCTATAAAAATAAGACATTTTTTTTCTAATAGCGTGATGAACCATTTTTATTGCCTTATTGCAGAAAATAGTTTTGAATCTACCAAAAGTTTTCGTTGTTCAAACAAGAGAGACTCGTATATGGGACATTTCTATCTTTAACTGGTGCACTTCTCTGTTTTAGTTTTTATTAACCAAGTATGTGAACTTCCGCCGTAAGCGAAAGTAAAATTTAGACATTTCTAGTTTGTGTAGTTTACACTTAACAAAAGTAATAAAAGACCCAAAAATACAAAAAGTATAATTGTCTTTGTCTTTAAAATCAGCAAGTTTTGCCATATGATATGATCAAAGACTTTATATACAGGGTTATTTATTTTAAAGTAAACAGGGCTTTATTTTTGAACTTCCCTGTACTTTTTTAAAAAACGAAATTAGCCATTTCGTGTATTTTTTTCCATAGAATTCAATAATCTAATCAGAAAAACATTTGAAACAAAAACAAAAGAGTTACAGCACGAGTGACGTATTTTTTTTCAAATGGAATACCCGTAAATTTTTATACCAATAGATAGAGATTTTTACGAGGAATTCGGTAATATAGGGGTTACTGGGTTTATTTCCTGCGGTTCTGCTGCAATTGTCTAAAAACTGCATGATACTATAAGGATAGTTTCACCTAAAAAAACCTGGCTGCCACAGGTCACGGGTGCTTATTTGTCAAAGTCAAGAATTTTAAAAATACGTTTATTACTTTTTGGAGTAGTTTTATAATGAGGTTTTCATCAGAATGATATGATATATCTATTTCTAAACCAAGAGCAAAATTACAATAAACGGGAAAAATTAAAATACAATACGAGGTAAAATATGGTGGTAATAATTTCACTAATAACACTTATAACAAAAAATTATCTCTATATCTATATCTACAACCCCTCCTTAGCCTTTCTAAGCTCGCCGATATTATTTGAGGTTCTTGGTTAAGACGATTAATTTCATTTACAATTTTTTCTCTCATTTCTTCCGTGTTTGTTTCCATTTTGGTAAACGACATTCTTCAAGTGACCCCATAGAAAAGTGTCCAAAATTATAATATCTGGACTATTAGGTGGCCATCTAATAGTGCCATAACGTCCAATCCACTGACTGTATCGGCGATTAAGATACTGCACAACTTGACGAACAGCATGGGGCGGCGCTCCGTCTTGTTGCCAAATTATCTTGCGATACGTTTTGAATGGCAATTCTTCTAAAATGTCCTCAATATCGTTTTCAAGAAGATTAAGACATCTTTCTCCAGTTAAGGATCCCTCATAGAATATTGGCTCGACAATTCTATTGTTAAGCACACCATACCAGACATGAAGAGAAGACCTCCCTTGGTATTTAATCTCTTGAAATTTCCTGGAATTTTGTATTGCCCAGTTGTGCGTATTGCGTCGGTTAAACATTCCCGATGTAGTGAACGTAGCTTCATCCGTCCAAAGAATCGTTTGAAACAGGGTAGTATCGTTATCTTGTTCATGGATTAAAATTTGGGAAAGAAATTGAAAGTGAAGTTCCTTTTGTTCACGTGTTAAAATATTTCAGTGTTCTCTGAACCGTCGCATAGGTTACTTTTCTTCTTGCAGGGCCATACCTCAAGTCTCTAACTGCGTCAGTAATTGATTACATGGGATACAAAGTAAAATAATTTAGAATAGCTCGATACCGGTCTCCTTTTATCATTGTAGTCCTTTTTTTAATATGTAACGATTTTGTTTCTTCGAATAAGACCTTCAGTTTTAAAATCGTTTTTACTGATATATTTCGGTGGAAATTTGCAACATATCTTCGTTGTGTTTCCCTGGCGTTTTCTCCACATTTATAATAGGAGTTATAATTTGAAGCCGTTCTTCTGATGAAAACCTTATTATAAAAATACTCCAAAAGATTTTAAAATATTGACTTTCAAATAGCACCTTTGACCTGTGCAGCAGGTTTTGGGTAAAACTATGTCCTGGTTTTAACAATACAGAACTTGCGGAAATAAGACCCCAGCAACCACTATATCATTGGTTAATAATTCTACGAACCCAGAAATAATACCAGAAACTGCTATATATTGATTTAATTCTAAAAAAATACAGGAAATGTTCTAAATAATAAAGTCTGTTTAAAATGAAATATCTAGATGACCGTTAAGACACTGTAAGTGGTGATAGCGCCTTCATTTGTTTTAGCATTAACTATTGGATTGTTTTTTATCAGAAGATTCATAATCATCTGGCTCTAACTCGTATCATGGCAGCATTTATGCTAGTGGTATAATTTACCATCACTATCTTGGCCTAAACATTAGACTTTATTCCTTAATTAGGAATCATAATCACACAATGAATGAAATCACTTTTAGAAGCACTTTATATGTAAGTGGTTCAAAATTATTAATGGTTTTAACATTAATTTCTGTTTTAAAGTTTTTATAATTATAAATTTCTGAAACTTACCATCCGCCCATTTTCTTACAGCGTAATGTAATGGTGCAGCATTATTTTTATCCTTAGCTTCAATATTAACGTCATGTTTAAGAAGGCAGTTACTATTTTCAAGTGGCCACCCTTGCTGCCAAATGAAGTGGAGTTATGCCTTTAACAGTTTTAACATTGGCGTTAGCTTTATTTTCCAGCAGAATTTTGACGATTCCTGCATGCCCATCTTTTGCTGCATATTAAAAGGTGTGTTATTGTAAGTTTTATCAACAGCATTAACATTGTTCCATGTTTTAATAAAGTCTTAGTATATTTTCATGGCCGTTTTCTACTGCATAATGTAATGCTGTAATCATATATAACTGTAGCATTAACATTAGCTCCTTAGAATTAAGGCCATTTACTATCTCCAAATGACCGTTAACCTGCTGCTTGTAATGGTGTCCAACATTATCACTTTAAACTTAAATATGACCTATGAATCGATCCTGTACAGGGATCGATTCATAGGTCATTCTAACGACCACGGGCACTACAGCTCGGCTATTATGAGATCAAGGCAAAAGAGATAGATATAGAAGTGGGGTTAGCCATAGGGCACATGTGCTACAACTTACGCCAAGTAGAGCTATCTGACAGTGAGAGGTCCAATATTAAAATTTAGAATATATTAATTCTTAAGACCAAGCAAAATAGGACCTATATAAGCATTATCTTTTAAAGCATTTATATTTAAAAAGGGCGACTAATAAAAACTTATTACTTAATAAAGTCTTTAAACATATATAAACCTGTGAATTTTTTTGTTTGTAAAAAAGTGTATTTAATGAATTATAAATGTTATTTCATTAATGAAATATTATATACCTTCATATTTTATTGCAGATTTCTAACCTCCAAGAAGAGCCGATTTTAAAAATAAAATTCTTATGACTAATTGAGAGTTTTGTAGGTTTTTTTTAAAAAATTTTGTGTAAGTGGGTACCAGCAATACATGAAAACGCTTTTTAATATCTGTCTTGTATCTGTGGTAATGCCTGTTATGCTGACAAAATAATATTTTTTGTCAAGTATTTAAGTAATATTATTAAATTACTTATGCAGTTATCTACTTCGCAAAGGATAGAAATCATTATGCACACAATGCTTTAACACCCTGTAACTACTAAATTGCCACATAAAACCATAAGTATTTTATGTTTTAAAAATCGGCTTTTCTTGAAGATTATAAATCTGCACTAAAATATGGAGGTTTCTGTTTTAAATCGATAATATCATATCGATAATGTTATCGACTTTCTATTAAATGAGGTTTTGATGAAAACGAATAAAATTTTATATTTTACTGTATTATGACACAACATAACACAACAACCAGTGATTCAAGATCTTGGCTTGTTTTTAACGTTTTTGCCACTTATAATCACTTAATTGTAACTTTTTTATTATTTTTTATTGTTTCAATAAGTTATTGTAATATATTTATGTATTAAATTTGTAAAGATTACAAGGAAATAATGTACAAAAACTTACATGGTTCGTGAGTCAGTACTGAAATGCATGTTTATAAACAGCTCGTCATCACATAGGAACTTACAAAACTAACGAGAGAGGCGCCACTAGTTTTTACGCAGGTTCTCTATACCAGTTGAAGAGAGTCACGTTTTAAATAAATTAAGACACTGCCAGTCCAAGAATTGTCTTATGTGTGACCTATATCATTGTCTATGACCTTTAAGTATAGCTTACCATACTTGTTTAGCAACCTAGACTATTTTTGTGAAAATATATCTAATTTTTTATTATTCCAACAATTTGTTGCATAAATATGTATTTTTTTATATTTTACCTGATGCCTCTCGATAAGTGCTTCAGCGCCAGTAACATCGTTAGCAAGCTCATCTGAGCTAACCAAACCCAGCATAGAGTTGATCCAGGCTAGTAAATCACGATGGTCATTAAGGAATCTACAAAAAATAATATTAAATAGTACTTTTAAAAATTAATTATTTATTAGAAACCTATCTTAGAAAAAAAAGTTACCTTTGTAAGTCATAGGAATCCAAAAGTTTCTCTTTTCTAGAGTTGGCCTTAGCAGTAAGTTGAGTCCAGAGCTCGGTAATTTCGCGTTGTTTTTGTAGGGTCTGCTCTGCCTGCTCGGGGTGAGACTGTTTGAGGCGATTTGCTATGTCATCTAATTGTTTAATCTAAAAATAAAATCACAAGAATTTATACAGATATACTTTCACATATCAGTAATACTGAAATCTACTGCAATTGTCTTTATTTGTTAGTTGATACACGTTTCGATTGCAGTGTGCAAAAAAAACACAAACTTAAACAAGACAACAAGAACAAGATTCATGGCAATTCCATCTATTAAAGGAACTTTAAAAAAGATCCGTAAAATCGCGAGCAAATAAAGTATTGAAACAGTGTAAAAATTTCAAACCATCCTAAGAAGTGGGTTATTCAATCAAAAAATTTCCATGTCACTATGAAAAGAACTGTCATTAAGGTACCTTGTTGATTCTGCGCAGTAACAAAATCTCGGGAAATTTTGTAGAAAAATCTGCCTGTGCCATAAATTTAAGTTGGCAATACATTCAGATTTGAAGCAGACCCGGAGTCCTCTCTTTTCGTGTGCGACAGCGCGTATCTAGTTATGTATTTTTATGAAATAAAAATCAGTATAAACTGTTATATTATTACACCCCAATATTTTGTTTTAGCTATTTTTTTTACATGGTGTATGCCGTGTTAATATAACTTTGTAAACTGAATACTTTATAAACTTTGCCAAGTAACTTACATGTAAACTGACAGTTTGGACACAATAGGTATGTGGCACGTAAAACGCGACGTTTTTATCGATGGCTGTTATCCTAAAATTTGTTATTTTAAATGTGCTCTTAAAATGGTTAATTTTTTTTTCCTACTGCGTTTAAAATCGGACCATTTTTTATTAGTTTTTTAGTCAAAAACATCCAGATACTTTCTTAAAGGATTTGGCCGCTTTGTTTCGAGAAGTTAAATAAGATTTGATGGCAGTTAAATTCTTATTGCATAGAAAACAGATTGGTGCCTTTGGATCGAGATGCTTTCGTTTCACACAAGATATTATTTGCTACTGTAAAAAACGCAACTTTTACGCAAACGCACTTTTCGAAAGACAATACTTAAATGTCAAATTATGCTTACGGTATTTTTTTTAATATTTCTCGTATTTGTTTAAATTACCGCATGACATGAAACTATTATATTGTACTTTTATACTAATTATAGTAATGTTTTACTTTTCTTGACCCTCACCGATTTCGATGATTTTTTGCATAACTGATCACAAACCTTAAGTTTTTTCGACAACGTTTTATTTTCGAGATATCGATCATCAAACATGATAATTAAATTTTCACTATCTTTCCCTTCTTCACTCAAAATTGGTAATAATTACACTTAACAATCATACAATATTTGAAATTTGAAAAAAAAAATACAAAACTCTTAAAAAATATCTACATTGAAGCAGATGATATAAAATCAAATATCACACAATAAAATGCAGTAAAGTAAATAAAATATGATTATAATTTATAATTTCAAACATTGTATGATAGTTTAATTTAAAAACCACCAATGCTGTGCAAAAAAAAAAGAAAAAAACAGTCAAAGTGGAGCCCCGGTATTCCAAAAAGAAACTTCAAAATGGCGAGGCAAGAAAAGTAAAAAATTATTTCTGTTGTTTATTTTACATAAAAATCGGCATTTTATACATCGTAACAAAGATTTATTGAAGTCTCGACCAGTCCATAGTATTCATTGCGCAAAATCTAAAAATCCTTTTCTCCTATGCCCGTTACCATTTTTGCCCTGCATGCATGGATAAAATTGTTCTATAGTACTGGCCTTCCATTAACCTTGAAACTTCCTTGTATTTGCCAAATTTCCTATAAGTGTGGTTAGGTATACATTATTAAATGTACTAGAAAAATAAAAAGACCACCCGAAACTCGTGGTAAAAAACAATATATATGGAACGAGGTAAAACGTCAAAGTCGGGAGTTGCCGAACATGCATAGTTAAAAACCACCGCTTAGAATGGTCTAAAGCAAAATTTTTTATAAAAAAATACATTGCAAGAAAGAAAATTGAATGACGCTGCAATAATTCAAAACAACCAGAAGGTATTTAGCAAGCCTAGTATTGACATTCCGAATATCTGGCAGCTGTTGTTGAACCGTGAAAAATCGCTCCAGCTCGGGTATTTTCGTAAACAACAAATAGTATATAAGTCTTAGCTTGTAGGGTAATTAGTAGGTATCTGCAATGGTTAAGGATACAAGTAACATAAACCTTGTGTACCAATAAACCAATAAAGACAATGAATTCCAAGATGTTAGAGTTACTAAACACGAAATAATTCAAAAAAAAATCGAGTTAAAAAAATACATTAAAACATATAAGTTATCCTACCTTATCTCCCAAAGCGGCCAAATCTCTTTCTAAACCTTCATGTTTCCTTTGCAAAGCTTGCACACTTCTTAAATCTTTTCCTAGGTCATCATTGTTAAGAGCTTCGTCTTTTTCCTGCATCCAATCTTTAGTTTCATCAACGTCACGGTGGAATCTAGAAAATATGAGAGTCCATAATATAAAAAATCGGGAGTTTTATAAAAATGATATTAAATATACTTTGACTAAATGTAAAAAGTAAAAGTGACCTAGAAAAACTTACTAACTAAAAACACGCTGGTTTTAAAAATGTGCCATTTACACAATTTTTTTTTCTTACGTTTGACTTTCATTGTTTTTTCTTCCAACAAAAAAGGACGACGTTAACAAAACTGGTGTCTTAAATAAAAATGTCGTGAAAGTTCAACTTCCGAGCATTTATGATGTGCCTTTTTAACTTAGTTGGTAAGTTTTCCTAATATAAAATATGTGAAAAATTGTTAGTATTTAACAGTTAATTTTTGACGTCGCTATGTATGCTCCATTGTTGGAATTTTCTACTGAATAAGTAGTATCAATGATAATTGGATTACCGCAACCTAATAGAAATGCCAGACTATCTCCCCTAGCGTCAAAAAAAATTTAAAAAATGCAAGCTTTTTGGAGCAAACAAATTCTCTACAAACCTTGAAAATTCTTGCATTTTTCATCACCAAAAAAAAACCCTAATGACAAATTCCTGTAAAAGCCCCAAAAATTTCGGGATTTTTGGAAATCTCCAAAATTTACAACCTAATAGAAATGCCAGAAAATGAGATTAACAATCAATTCTTTAAGGTCCGGGGTCCGGCTGATACTGCCGAGTGCCGATCGCCGTCCGCCGAATCGACCGAATGCCCTGCCCGCGGTATTCTCCTCTTCTTGTTGGGCGGGTAGAAGGGGAATCGGCCACAGCACGTTTTCTGTCTGTCTTTATTTAGCTTAAGCCTTTGCCTCTTAAATTGACATCTCCTTTTATCAAACAGAAAATTTCTGCGTGCAAGAAATTGGTTTTCCAGCCGTGTATATAAAATATTGCAATCCCACATAATTTGATAAAAACTCAACAAGATCCTTGTGGAGATATAAATGCTCAAAAAACGTGCGTAAGATTGTAATAGGAGACGAATTACGATTCTATGCCTATGAGCCGGAAATTACAGTCGACTGTATGGGTGTTTCAAGATGAACCAAATACAGGAAATTGTTGTAGCGCTTTGTTCTTGAAAAAACTAGTCATGTAGCAACAGTAACTTCAGAGGAAGGTAGAATAATTAATTCTGAATGATACACAACTACTTGTTTGCTCCAAGTCTCTTCGATAAAATAAGGAAAGCAAACAAGCGCCGTCGGATCATTCTTCATCAAGACCAAGCTCGCTAGCACATATCTCGTCTAACAACCGACTATTTCAGCACTCAAAAAACCGAATTAATGGGTCATCCGCCGTACAGTCCTGACTTGGCTCCAAATGACTTCCTTTTGTTTCCGAACATCAAGAATAGACTGCTTGAACGATTTTCGTCGGTAGAAAAGCCGTTGATGCATTCAAAAACCATGTTTTGAAGGTGACTCAGGCGGAATAGAAGAAAATTCTTTGAAAGTAGTTTAAACACATGCAAAAGTGAAGAGCTCCTAAAGGAGAATATTTTGAAAAACAATAGTTATTATTAATAACAAAGTACATTTTTTTAAATATTAGGCTTGAAACGTAAATAGTGCCCCTCATAAAATAAATTAACAAACTAATTTATACCTCTGTACTTCATGAGCAGATCCTAACTGGGAAGCCCTTTCCGACGTCAATTGTTGTAAGCTGGTCCATTTGGTATTCAGATCTTCCATCTGAGTTCTGATTTTAAGAGCTGCCTCTGTTTGCCCCAAAGACACCAACTGCATGGCTATTTCGTTCATTTCGGCCAGGCGGACCTCATTAGCCTTCAGGTCAGTTTGGAAGTCGTCGAATTTCTTTTGGAGCACTTCCACCTAGACAAATAAAATAAGTATTTTAAATTCACGATCATAAATTCCAAATTTAAAAAGTTAAATTAACTTTTGAACTATATCGGTTGATACAGAAATTACTATCTTTGTTCTCTCTTGAGTGAAAACATATTGCTTTCAAATATTAACGTGATATATTATGTCGACAGATGCCGATTTTAAATGTATTAAATGGAACACCCAGTATATTTTTTAAGATTAGAACTTTACAAGTCATTTCTGATATAAAACCTGCATTATATCCTATACCTATCCTTTTTAGTTTGACGATTTGACGATTAAAATTGTTTGAACAAATTGACATTATGCAGATACAAGAGAAAATAAATGAATATAAAAAAAATTAAATGTTTGATATAACTCTCTGTGGAGACTCGGAGGTTTTATATTAGGAATAGTTTGTAAAATTCGAATCTTGAGAAATATACAGGCTATTCCATCTATAATATCAAAATTCACGCCGCTTCCGGCTAAACTGGCAATGGTGTGAATTTTGTGTGAGATAGATGTTACTGCATCAAAAATAGACAACTGACGACTACCCTAAAATTTTAAAGAAACATGTTTTCATTTAAGAAAATAAGAGGTTTGGTAGTGGTTTGGTAGTGGTCTGGTTGTTACCCAGAATAACTTAACTTACTTGTTCCAAATCTTCACCGACATCTTGCACTTGAGCATGCATTTCTTTGTCCTTGATCCAGTTGGCCAATTCGGCTGCTTCTCTGACCAATACATAAGCCTTGACTGTTTCGTTGAGTTTGTCTTGGCGTTCACGAGCAAGGGCCAATAATCTGTAAAGAGAAAAAAGTTAGAGTGGACAATCTAATCTGGGCAAATAAACCATTTAAAACCTAAGTATAACGTTAATTGAACATAATTAATTTTAAGAAAGGACCTCCACAATTATTACTTTACTTTTCTTAAAAATTTTACAGGTTTTTACGTTTTAAGGCCCCTAATGAAAAAAAAATCATAAGTTTTCATTTTTTCGTCGTCCTATCTGTCGGTCTGTCTGGCCATTTTTATTTGAGAATGCGTAATCAGCAAAAAAAAGACAAAATCTTCTATTGGTCAATCGCTTTAAACACATTTTTGCGAGGTAACCGTGAAACATATTTACAGCAAGCAAACAGTTTCATATAGCTTTGTATTGTTCGGTAGAAATATTAGTGATATTTTTTGAGAAAAAATGTAATTTGTAATTAGTCTGTTTTTATTAAGAATTTTTTCTTTTTATCTTAGTATTCGGGCACTGAACACTTGAAATACACTTAAAGTTTCATAAGTGTCCCCAGTTTAAGCAATTATTAACAGTCATAATAAAAAGAAATGGCATCATTTCGACACGTGCGTTGTACGTCATTTTTCAAACCTCAAAACATACCATGATGTCACAAAAATCTTTATACTGGTATGATGTGATTACCTCACAAATTTGTTTTTTGAATTCATAGTAACTGCCTTTCTGAACTATTGGGGCACATTTTTGTTTAGTGTTTTTTGCTTTCGGCATTCTCAAATGAAAATGGGCGGGTAATTATTAATAGATTTGTAATTATTAAATCAGTTTTTTTTATATTAAAACTATGAGCTATGTTTTAACCTAATTTAAATATGTGCTTATCATTGCATCTAAACTTTTTTAGTTTATAAGTTATGTGTACTATTTCAATTCTGATGATAATCTTTTTTACCTGTCATATTGAGTGTTAATTTGTTGTTGACGTGCTGAAATAGAGCTGTTTTCAATAAGATTTTGCTGAGATGCTGTTAAACCTGCGTCTACTTTTTTGACGTAAGCTGCCGGCACGAATCCTTGACGGTCGTGAATTTCTACTTTCCACCAATCCTGTAAAATAAATACAAATTAAACGATTACATAACAAATATAAGCAAAAATAATAGAAAGACACTAAAGTATATTTATTATTTTAAATTTTTTTATCATTTATGAATAGTGATTGGCAGCTATGAACCAATAAAATGATTGTTCGATTTTTATTAGGTACTTTATTTTATTATAATCTTGTCTGGTTTTTAGGGTCAAGTTCTTTTTTAAGGCTCTTTCCAATTGAATCTTTGTAGAACTTTGTCGATTTTGTTTTTATTTAATTTTTTGAGACTCTAGACAGACAGATACTATCTTTGTTTGCTTCCTTCCAAGAATACGCTATTATGTTGCATAATAGCGTATCCTTGGTAGCCTGGCACAACGTTCTGTATTCAGTTTGATATGTCCTTTTAAGTAATTGCTGCTATTAATCTGATAAAATAAAAATCGTGCGCCATTTTTGAAGAGTTAATACGATTTTACCAGATCTTGTCAGAAAAATATCACCAAATAAGCTAATTTAAATTAATTTGGTAAAGATAAAATTAATTAAAAAAAAACTTTTAAGCCAAGAAAAAATCACATGAATCAAATTATTATGGATTTTGTGTAGGTAAAGGCAGACAAAACTGCCGGAAAACTGTTAAATAGTTTTTTTAATACTTAAACTGCATATGAGTACTAATAACCGAAGAATGTGAGATCCACAAATAATTTTGTTTAACAGAATACATGTATAAAACAACGATTAGAGTTGTTGGCAATGAAATTTTGTCCCGATTTCCCGATTAAAGCATTTAGTTTCACATAAAACACTTTATTTATTAAATAAAAACGAAAAATATTTCTTTACAGTTATAGAAGTAAAACCTGCAATATGCAGTTTTTCCTCCCTTTAGTGTCACAATATTTTTATTGTTTATTTTTAACAGAATAAAGCATAATCCTTAAACATGCGAAGTTAGTATTCAGTCGTATACTTATCAAAATATAACGCTTTCAAACTTTCAATCAAAACCTTGGTTAAAAAAATCTCGTTAATATTGTTTTAGACGTATTTTCATAAAAAAAACGTCATGGTAATTCGCAACATTTTTTATCATTTTTGGCATTTTATTTCAACGACAAAATCTGAAAAACTGGGTTTAAAGATAAAGCCAAGTTTGAGCGTTTAAAAAAGTAAACCTTAAATACAAACAAAAATAAATTAAGATTAATTTACACAAATTCTTGCGAATTTTTAACTGCATTACCTTTGCAAATAAGGATTTAAGTGTTCTTTTTTTTGAAGGTTTTAATATCAAAATTATTATGAAAAACGTCACAATCATAATCAATTATATAAGAAAATATTGACCTCAGTTATAAAAAATTAAATGAATTATTCACAAAAATTTACAGACTATGTGACTAATGGCATGCAAAACAGATTGCAGTGATGTAATTTTTGCTTATCGCACACATTGTTTATTTTAGGTTTAACAATAAGGTCAAAGATAATATTTTTATTATTTTAATAGTTTTTGATTTTTTTACTTAATTTTAAGAGTTTGTTAGATATGAGACAAAGCTAGGTTTTACTTAACATGTACTACGTTAGGATCGGCGTAAAAAGGAATATACAGTATAGTATTTTATCAGTTTTTGCGCAAATAATTTAATTACAAAGTAAATCCACATTAGAATTGTTCCAATATTGTAATCTGAGTAAATTCGCAGCACAAACATTGTTATTTAAACAGAATATTGTTATAAGTGCAAGGATATTTTTTTTGTTGGCTTTGTAACAGAGTTACATGCATTTAAAATTCAAATATAAAACTTTTGCGCGAAAACGATATCCACGTCACAACTCGCTAACCACACATATTTACAATGCCTGATCGACAAAAGGCACTGCGCCAAGTTCCAATATTACATCTTATGTAAGAGCAAAATGAATATACAAAACAAAGTTATTACGGATATTAAAACACTTTGGTTTTTTTTCTCAGTGTATAAGTGTCATTTCCATTTGTTTTAATTTTTAAAATTTTAATAAGTAGAAATGGGCTAATGAAAATAACAATCGCTATGTAATCTTATTAAAAGAGTAGAATACTATAATCTGTAAATCTTCGTTTGACAAAAATGTATTGCATTGGTTCAAAAAGTCGACATTACTTACTCGGTGTTTTTCTCAAACAATAATGTATAGATTTTAGTGCTTCGAGCCGTTTTTTGTGTCAATTGAAATGAATTTTGTCGGTGTAATTACTTTTTACGTTTGTTATATTGCATACTTAATTGACATTAAACCGATTTATCTTTAATTCTTAATAAAGGAACGCGATGGATTTTCTGTTTTTGCTCTGAATGAATATAAATAGATCCCGTGTCTTTTTGGCCTGACATCAAATTTAAATGGCTAAACGTGAAATTGAAATAGTTACGCCGAAACAATTTTTTTCTTAAGAAAATTTGTTCAACAAATTTTTCTTTAATGGGCAAAGAAAGATATTTGACTTGTTCCTGAATTAAAATAAATTTTCTTCGGTCAGTTGGTTCAGTCTCGCGTGAGGTGTTTGTGGCCTATGGTGTTAGGGTTCACACTTACGGCCTATTAATTTTGTTATTTATAAACGATGGACTGTGTGTCTGTTATATGCAGAAGACATTTTTGTAACATTATTAGTACCAAACTAATATTTTTTTAAAGATTATTGTATCTAAATGTAAAAATTCAGCTTTCATAATTTAGAGATTTTATTAAGAAAAATACTAGGCACAAAGGTCCTTTTTGTTTACATATCAGCTTAGGTTTTTTCACATTAAAGTATTATTATGTAATTTGGCCTTTACTATATCCCTGTCATTCGTTAAATATTTATTACAGATTTTGTTTTCCATATACAAATATTAATTATGAAACTAGATTTATGCTTTGCAGTTTAAAAACACTTGAATATCGTCGAAAAAGTGAACCTCTGTTTTTTTTCTACAACTTTGTGACTCCGTTTTCTACTAGGATTAGTTTTATTTTCAACTCACAAAACAACCTGCGGTTTTACCACGTTTTTAGTTTCTTCAATTTTTAATTATAATCGTTTTTTTTTCTTGAGTATGATTGTCTTTATAATAATCTAACTGAAAAGAATTATAAACAATTTATAGGGTTATTATTACGAATTATATTGTATACTATCTACCAGTGATCGACAAAAAAAATCTATTTTCATTACCTAATTTTTTTGACAAATTAGTAATTAGCGAAAAAATTTTTTAAAAAATTACTTATTAGTTAAAAAATATGACAAACTTTTTTGAAAAATTAGTAATTAGCCGAAAATATTACTAATATTTTTGAAAAATGACAAATATTATTGGTTTGGTTGATTTTCCGACAAAATAAAATCCATTTCGATCTGTAGATCAATTATGTCTTCAAGAAATGGTACACTGTTTTACCTTACGTACCTTTATTATGGCCTTGAAAGGGCCAACCAAACTAATATTATTTCTTATGTTTCAAAAAAAAAATAGTAATATTTCGGCTAATTTCTAATTTTCAAAACAAAATTGGGAATATAATTTCGCTAATTACTAATTTTCCAAAAAACTTAGTAATATTTATTCGATAATTACTAATTTTTCAAAACAATTAGTAATATTTTTTTGCTAATTACCTATTTTTTCAAAAAATTATTAATATTTTTACGCTAATTACTAAGTTTTCAAAAAAATTAGTAATATTATCAAAATCGTTAACGAAAAAATCGATATTGCCGATCACAGCTACCTACAGTGTTAGTTTGTTACTGTAATTTTAAAAAAGCTTTAAGTGTTGTTCCTACCTCTAGTAAATAGGTAAATAAATAATTAAAAAAAAACATTTGCTTATTTAACTTTTAAAAACCTGTTAAATATTACATCAACTTCATGATATTTGACAAGAGTCATGTTGAACTGGTGGATAATTACCAGATACAAAAGAGTTTTGTTATACTTTTTTTACATCTAAAATAAGCTTGTATGTTTATTTTTTATATTATTACATATGAATTTTAATAAGAAATTGTTAATTATCAATTAAATTTTGTGTATTTTTTCAATGGTTTTCGAGTACTAGTACCGTTTTAAATTTTCTTTCTACTGAGTGCAGAAATAAACAAATAAGCAAACTAATTCTGCGTATCTAGGTACAGGGTTTAAACCAAGTTTTATTTTTCTAATTTCCTGACAAATCCAGATTTTTCCTGTCCCAAAAATGTAATTATCCATGAAATAGCAGTGTTTTAGGCATGCGATCTGATGATTGTCAAACGAGGCCGCAGGCCGAGTTTGGCAATACATCGATTTCGCAAAACACTGATTTCGCAACTTGTATCAAACAAAATTTTTCGTAAAATCTATGTGTTATTAATTTTATTAAAAAAAATATTTATGATGGCCATAAGATTTAAATTGCCATACATAAGGTGGCTATTTATTGCTAAGCATTAATGGTTATGTACAAAAATCAAACTTTGTTGAATGTCACGATTTGTCAGTCAAAGTGGTAAGTCTTAATTTCATATTTTTAAATCTAAATATGTGTTATTACCAAAATAATTCCAACAAATCTGAAAACTCCGATAAAGAAAATTAAACAGAAGCTGCTTTACGCACGTTAATTCCTCAGAAATCGAAGAAATTGTATCAGAAAACTTACGAAAAATTTGATGTTTGGTGCGCAGAAAAAAGGTAGTGAATATTTCAGAAAAAGGCATTTTGGCGTACATGTCCCAGCTATCTTTAAAATTTGCCAGTTCTACTTTATGGAGTATAATTTATTCAATGATGCGCACTACAATTTATCTCAATAAAAATGTGGACATCAGTAAATATACCAATGTTATTTGCTCAAAAGAAAGTCCAAAATATTTTCCAGAGGTTGAAAACTTTCTGAAAGAAGCTGACGACGAAAATTATTTATTAAAGAAAGTAGTCATGTAGCTTTTTATAATTTTTTTGTAAATGGAGAATATAATATAGTTTTGAACAGGCAGCTTTGATTTTCAGTGCTGTTAACAATTTCTATGACATGTAGAATTTTAAAATTCCATAACATATATAAAATCCTAAATTTCCTGATAAATCCAGGTTTTCCAGGTTGATGGAAACCCTAAGGTAGCATTTGTGCTTTAGTAGTTACATACAACATCACCAAAGTTAGTTAAATTTTAATTAAGATATTACATTTACATACCTTGTTGTTAGAATTAAGCAAATGTAAAAGATCCCCTTTTTTCATGGAAACTTCTCTAGCGGATTTTTCGGTATAGTCATACAAAGCTTGTACCGTTTCTCTGCCAGTAACATCAACAACTGGAGGTTCTTGTTGCTAAAAACAATAAAAAAATTAAGTATAAATACATTTTTTCACGTTAAATGTTTTATATGTACCCTGCAGTTACGAGCTTGCTCCTTCAGACCTTCGATGGTATTTCCAAAAGCAATTAGATCACTAAGTAAAGCTTCATGTTTCTTCAAAAGCGCTTCTGAAGAGTCTTCATCTTTTCCTAAAAGTATAAAAAATTATGGCCACTTTAGCAAGACAAAGTTCTGTTAGTATTTGGAAAGGTAAAGGCACTGTTTTATTTACCATAGTCAGTGTTGGCAACAATCGGCTCTTTTTCTTTCATCCATGATTCAGCTTCGTTAGCATCAGCATAATATTGATGAGCTTGCAGAGAGTCTTCAAGATCTTGCTTGCGTTGATTTGATCTTTCCTTTAACAATTCCCAGTGATCATTCAATGCTGTAACCCTGGAAATAGAAAAAATACTTATAAAAAACAAATAGTAGGTAGATGAAAACTTTAAGAACCAAAGCACCATAATATAAGCATAGTTTCTTTAATCCATTTTTATTCAATATTTTGCAACTTAGCGAAGCGGAAACGACACTTCTTGTAGTTGATGATCATAGAGTAAAATTCTTTGTGGAGTATTCATTTGCAAAGACTAGTTTGTTTTTAATATAGTGATCTTCTATTAACTGTATGACAAAGAATAAAATGCACAAAACTCGTCGAAAATCTATAAGCGTTTTGGTTTTTTTTTTTAGGTTTGTGGTGCCGGATTTTAATTTTAAATGTAATTGTAAACCACCAAATCATAGGTACCGGGTGGTGCAACGTGGGCAGACATGGAAATCCTTTAGGTCAATTATGCCCATTTTTTAAAAATATATAAGTTTATTGAGCATGCAAATCTTCCAGGTAAATTAAAATTCGGTTAACCAGAATTTAATATAAAAATTTTATTTATACGCCTATATTTATGAACAACAATAAAATTACCAGTTAGTTGTGAATTACCATTGTCATTTTAAAATTTAGTACTTTATCATTATCAAAATATCGTACAGCGAAAAGATTAACCATGAGTTACACTTCTAAAGAAACAAATTGGATGATTAAATGGTAATCTCAAGGAAATAGTTACCAAAATGTATCAGACATGTTCTCTGCTCAGTATCCGAATAGACCATACCCGGAAAATCAACAGTCGATAGGGGTATTAAAAAATTTGAGACCAAAGGCACAGTAATGACAGTAATGAATAACTGCAGATGTGAAGCAAGGGAATATCAAAGAGAAGAAAATGTAAGGGATGATAGAGACTTCAAAGTTTTATTGCACATGGAAAAACATGAGGGAAAGGTGAGGACAAGGAAACTTCATGATATCATAGGAAAAAAATACTCAACAGCGCTCCGGATTTTGAAACGACATAAATACTTTTCATTATGTAGAATATGACATTTTAATAATGAAACAGAGATAACCTACCTATTTCTAATTTCGTCACTAGCAAAGTGTTCATCTTCGGTCATCTGTCTTCCAGCTTCCACAACTGCAGTAATTCTCGCATCATGGTTATTGATTTCTGCCAAGACAACCTGGTGTTTCTTGATCAAGTTTTGTACACCTATCAAATCGCGACCTCTGTTAGTGGAGGCTGCTACCGGTTCCTTTTCACGGATCCATGATTCTTCGTCTTCGATGTCGCGGAATAGTTGTGCACCTGAAATATAAAAAAGTTACAATATTTTTACTCAAAATCATGACATACGTATGATTCGTTCTTTCACTAGATGTAAAAATTTTATTTACTCATTTTTTTACCTGTAAAGAATCCAACAGTCTTTGTTTCCTGATGGCCATTGGTGTTTGTAAAGCCGCGTATCTATCGGTAAGAACTTTTTGTTTGTGGGCAATGTTATCGGCATCAAAATGTCCTCTTTCAACAAATTGATTTGCTGCAGATGTGATATGCTCAATTCTATCTTGATGGGAAGCTACATCAGATTCTGAAAAAAAAAGGTTGTTTCAGAACTAGTTATAACTAAACCAAAATACAGTTTCTGTGTTTATGATATAAGAAAATAAATGCAGTAGTTAAAGGTGATCTCTTACCTAACAAGGCATGTTTCTTCTGCAAATTCTGCACGCTCGTCAAGTCTTTTCCGTAATCTTCAGACATCAATTGTCCCTCAATCTCACTTAACCAAAGCTCAATATCCTCAATAGTTCTATTAAACTGTTGTTGTTGACTAGCCTCTTGCAATTTCGAGTTCTTCTTGTCTGTAGCCTGAACTAATGTTTCCCATAACTGCACAATTTCTTCCATGCGCGACTGAATCCTGGGAGCAGCATAATGCTTGGCGTCACTTAACTCCTGTCCAGTAGACGTGATTTCTTCCATCCTTGTCTTGTTGGCATTTAATTCCTGTTCGAAATTTTGATGTTTCTGGACCTTTCCTCCAAGATTTGTCGGGTCCAAGTAACTCTCATCCATAGCAAACTTCAGCTTTTCGTTAATCCACCCTTTGGTTTCATCACAGTCTCTTTCAAACTGCTGTAGCTTGTAGGCGTCTTCCAATAACTCTCTGCGACGACTGGATTTTTCCTTAAGAGCTTTTCTGCGTTCCAGAAGCATAGCCCGACGTTGAGCTACATCGTCAGCTGCGTAATGTTCCCCATCGATTAATTTTGTCGCGAATTCGTCAAGGGCTTTGATCTTTTCCTCTTGAGCTGCCAAGCTTTTCTCGAAATCCTCGTGTTTTTTTATTAATGCCTCAACGGAGTCTAAAGAATCTCCCAGATCTTCATTGGCAAGAAAAGCTTCTTGTTTTGCCATCCAAGTATCGGCCTAATAAATATAAATAGAAGAATTAGAATTCTCACTCACTTTTAATATAAATTTTCATAAAAATTATCTAGAATATTGTGTAGAATTAAAACAAAATAATAATTTAACCAAAACTAACCAATAATCCTGTTCAGAATTATTCTTTTTTACCTGTTCAGTATCACGATAGAAGAGCTGCAAATCCATGCACTGCTCGTACAAAATCCTTCTTTCATCCCACAGAGCATTAAGTGATCTCTTGTCAGATTCCAGCATGGACAGTTTCTCTTTGACCTCGTCACTGGCATAATGTCCTTTGTCCAAAAGATTTTTACCTGCGGCAGTTGTGGCAGCAAAACTATCTTCTCTGGCATCAATTTCACCACGGTGTTCCTGGTGACGTTCAAGAAGAGCTTCGGCACCTAAACAAACGAATAATTTTAAATAAACATGCATTTTTATGTAAAATTTCTTATTCTTTTAACACTGCATGTTAGAAAATAAGTATGTATATGTAGGTGTTTATGGAAGTCATTTTCTATGTCATACTCTTCCAAAAATAATCAAACTTTTTCAAAATAGAAACAATCTCTGTGTACATTTTGAGACACACAACACTAGGCAAAATCATAACCTACCACTCCTCATTCCGAAAAGTACCCTTACGAAAAATTTTATATTTTATGAAAGTAAGATTTACAATCACCTCTCTCAGTCTCTGCGAACTACTACATCCTTAAGATTATTTAAAAGTAAAGTAAAAAGCCTACTGGTCGATAAAACATACTACAACTTGCAGGAGTACTACACTGATACCTATTAATTGTGTTTAACTGACATAGTTTGTTTTATGCCTGCTCTTTTTCTGTTTTTTTTTGTTAGTGTGCTGTTTTATGTTTTGCAACATTACTAACGTTGATTAAAAGTTTTAATTTGTGAATGTTGGATTCTTTATTAACAATAACAATACTATATCTAATTATGGCAGTTAGCCTCATGGAAGCTTCAGAGTGAACATAGGATTTTTGGGGGTGTAAATAAATACAGTACTATATAG
>JAHBCN010005950.1:51942-67606 GCA_019359885.1 Listronotus oregonensis | reverse complement strand
TATTTCTAATTTCGTCACTAGCAAAGTGTTCATCTTCGGTCATCTGTTTCCAGCTTCCAAACTGCAAAAACTCGCATCATGGTTATTGATTTCCGCCAAGACAACCTGGGTTTTTGACGTTTTTGTACACCTATCAAATCGCGACCTCTGTTAGTGGAGGCTGCTCCCGGTTCCTTTTCACGAATCCATGATTCTTCGTCTTCGGCCCGGGAATATTTGTGCACCTGAAATAAAAAAAAAAGTTACAATTTTTTATAAAATCAGGCATACGTATGATTGTTTTTTCACTAGATGTAAAAATTTATTTACTCATTTTTTACCTGTAAAGAATCCAACAGTCTTTGTTTCCTGATGGCCATTGGGTTTGTGCCGCGTATCTATCGGTAAGAACTTTTTTTTTTGGGCAATGTTATGGGCATCAAAATGTCCTCTTTCAACAAATTGATTTGCTGCAGATGTGATTGTCAATTCATCTTGAGGGGAAAGTTACATCAGATTCTAAAAAAAAGGTTTTTAGAACTAGTTATAACTAAACCAAAATACAGTTTTGTTTATGATATAAGAAAATAAATGCAGAGAAAGGGTTTTACCTAAAAGGGCATGTTTCTTCTGCAAATTCTGCACGCTCGTCAAGTTTTTTTTCCGTACCCTCAGACATCAATTGCCCCTCAATCTCACTTAACCAAAGCTCAATATCCTCAATAGTTCTATTAAACTGTTGTTGTTGACTAGCCTCTTGCAATTTGAGTTCTTCTTGTCTGTAGCCTGAACTAATTTTTCCCCATAACTGCACAATTTCTTCCATGCGGCTGAATCCGGGGAGCAGCAAATGTTTTGCGTCACTTAACCCTGCCCAGTAGACGTGATTTCTTCCATCCTTGTCTTGTTGGCTTTTAAATTTCCTGTTCGAAATTTTGATTTTTCGGATTTTCCCCCAAGATTTTTCGGGTCCCCTCATCCATACAAACTTCAGCTTTTCGTTAATCCACCCTTTGGTTTCATCACAGTCTCTTTCAAACTGCTGTAGCTTGTAGGCGTCTTCCAATAACTCTCTGCGACGACTGGATTTTTCCTTAAGGGCTTTTCTGCGTTCCAGAAGCATAGCCCGACGTTGAGCTACATCGTCAGCTGCGTAATGTTCCCCATCGATTAATTTTGTGGCGAATTCGTCAAGGGCTTTGATTTTTTCCTCTTGAGCTGCCAAGCTCTTCTCGAAATCCTCGTGTTTTTTTATTAAAGCCTCAACGGAGTCTAAAGAATCTCCCAGATCTTCGTTGGCAAGGAAAGCTTCTTGTTTTGCCATCCAAGTATCGGCCTAAAAAAATATAAATATAAGATTAAGATTCATTCAATTCACTTCTAATATTTTACATAAAAATTATCTAGAATATTGTGCAGAATTAAAACAAAATAAAAATAAATTAACCCATAATCCTGTTCAGAATTATTCTTTTTACCTGTTCAGTATCGCGATAGAAAAGCTGCAAATCCATACACTGCTCATACAAAATTCTTCTTTCGTCCCACAGAGCATTAAGTGATCTCTTGTCAGATTCCAGCATGGACAGTTTCTCTTTGACCTCTCACTGGCATAATGTTCCTTTGTCCAAAAGATTTTACCTGCGGCAGTTGTGGCAGCAAAACTATCTTCTCTGGCATCAATTTCACCACGGTTTCCTGGTGACGTTCAAAAAGAGCTTCGGCACCTAAACAAACAAAAAATTTTTAAAATAAACATGCATTTTTATGTAAAATTTCTTATCCTTTTAACACTGCATTTAGAAAATAAGTATGTATATGTAGGTGTTTATGGAAGTCATTTTCTATGTCATACTCTTCCAAAAATAATCAAACTTTTTCAAAATAGAAACAATCTCTTGTACTTTTTGGGAACACACAACACTAGGCAAAATCATAACCTACCACTCCTCATTCGAAAAGTACCTTACGAAAAATTTTATATTTTATGAAAGTAAATTTAAATCACCTCTCTCAGTCTCTGCAACTACTACATCCTTAAGATTATTTAAAAGTAAAGTAAAAAGCCTACTGGTCGATAAAACATACTACAACTTGCAGGAGTACTACACTGATACCTATTAATTGTGTTTAACTAAATATTTGTTTTATCCCTGTCTTTTTTTTTTTTTTGTTAGTGTGCTGTTTTATGTTTTGCAACATTACTAACGTTGATTAAAAGTTTTAATTTGTGAATGTTGGATTCTTTATTAACAATAACAATACTATATCTAATTATGGCAGTTAGCCTCATGGAAGCTTCAGAGTGAACATAGGATTTTTGGGGGTGTAAATAAATACAGTACGTATATAGAAATTTTTTTAAATTTGTCTTAGATGTATTTTTACTTTGATAACATTGATTGTTTGTCTTTTAGTGTTAAATTTTATAATCTTTGTTAATGAGATTTTTTTTTCTTATTACAATAAAGAATATTTGACTTTGACTTTAATAATTCTTTTTTATTAATTAATATACTCTCCATTCGCTTCAATACACGTATTTGTACTCTTAACCAATTTGTCAAATGAGTCAGAAATGTCCTTTTTATGCAGTCAATTGAGTAACTGTGCTTTCCTTTCATTGTTAGGTGAAGGTTCGAGAATAGAAAATAATCGCAGGGTACCAGATCAGGTGAATACGGCGAATGGTGCAACGTAATGCGACGCAAGCAAACGTCACGATAGTACTCGCCCGTCACCGTTTGACCGGCTGGGACAAATTCTCTGTGAATTATACCCTTCGAATCATAAAAACAAATAAGCATTATCTTCGCTTTTGACTTCTCCAAACGACTATTTTTTGGGATTTCTTTCCTCGGGTCACCACCATTCAGCAGATTGACACTTTGTTTCCGGCTCATATTCAAAACACCATGTCTCGTCACCAGTTACCATAGTTTTCAAAAAGTTAGGGTCCTTACAAGCACTTTTAATGATGTCTTTAGAATGGTCTAATTCGATCCCATTTCTGGTCATCAGCGAGTTTGTATGGAACAAATCGTAAACTTACCTTGCGAACTCCCAATTCGTCGGTCAAAATGCGATAAAAGGTAGTAGAAGGGATGACCAATAACATTTCAACCAAACGCAATGACGATTTCTTATTATTTTTGATAAATTCATGCACTTTTTCAATGTGTCCTGTGGATAAACCCGATTTTGGACGGCCTGGTCTTTCGTCATCGCTGATGGTTTCTCTACCCTCTTTAAATCGCTCTCTTGCCACTCGCAAACTTGCGTGCGGGATAAACAATAATGATCATATGCTTGTTGGAGCATTTGGTGCGTTTCGGTAAAAGATTTATCAATTTTAACACAAAACCCAATCGCAGCTTTTTGTTTGAAACTCATTTTCCGACCGATAGTCAAAACATACTAACACGTTCGACGCAATAACTTCACTTTACATCCGATCTTCATGAAACTTTGACAGAATGTTAATGAAAGTCTGCGATTCCGAAAGTAAAGAGTCTTCAACAGATGGAGCAAGTGGTTGTTTCTATTTTGAAAAAGTTCGGTTATTTTCGGAACAGAGGGTGTATTTCATCACTTTGCTTGGTAGTATTGAAAATATGATGGTGTAAACAATATTATAATTATTAAGTGCAAAACTTACCTGCAACATCTTTAGCCAACTCATCAGCTGAAATGATGGCCTTCATGTCATTTATCCAGGAGACGAGATCCCTAAAGTCAGCCAAGAAGCGATGAAGAGCATAGGATTCCTCTAATCTTTCGCGACGTTCTTTTGCCTTGGCTGTAAGGCTTTGCCAGTAGTCCTCGATCTCAGCGCGCTTGGCTTGGATTTGTTCGCCATGATCCCCATGAATGGCACACAACCTATCTGCCTCTTTTCCTAAAGTCGAAACTTTGTCTTCCAATGCTGCCAAATCTCTCACACCTTCATGTTTACGCTGCAAAGCTTGTACGCTTGCCAAATCTCTACCATAATCGTCTGATGATAAAACTACATCTTTTTCAGAAATCCAGGCAACCTAAAGGAGAAAAAAACAAATTTATTACGTTATAGGAGGTTTTGTGTTTGTCCACACAAAATGTTATACACTGGAAGTCTCTAACTTGGAATAAATTCAATGCATAAAAAAGGTTATTTTTTGTAAAGATTCTCAGATCCTTTAATTACTATTTTTAGTTGCGCTCTTTAAAGTAGGAACCCAAGGTTTTTTAAAAAAGCATTATTAAAACGCGTATAAAGTTATAACTGTGCAATTTTTTTTCGTGTCTTTTGCGAGATATTAAATATCAAAGTTTTACTAAAAAGATAAACCATATTTTATTTCCATTGATAACGATTCTTCAATACAAACTAAAAATTTTGAGTAAGGAGTTTTAGACCCTCGCCAAGTGTTTACAAATAGTGATTCTTTTGTTGCAAATGCTCTCCTGGCACCAAGAATTTCAGACCACAATATTGTTGAAGTAATGACTAATGGTGAGTCGTTGCAGAGGCAGTCCCAAATTATAAGAACTAGAGGGCGCCATTTAGATTATCTTCAAATAAATAGGTACTTAAAGGATGTTCGTTTTAACTATTATGGTGCAGATATAAATATAAAATATAACGAATTTATTTTAATGATAAGTGAGGTATTGAATAATAATTACAAACTGTGGTGGAATAATAGAGTTGAGTTCGCTACACGTAATAGGGATAATAGTTACATAATTTACAAATCTAATAAAACAATCGAATATTTTGAAACTTATAAACAAAATAGAAATATTGCTGTTCGCATTATTCGTGAAGAAAAAAATATTTTTTACATATGAGGCTATTTATAACAATAGAAATAATTCAAAAGAGATGTGAAAAACGTTACAAACAATACTGCCTGTGTCGAAGAATAGAACGATTTTAACGGAGATAGAAATAGATGATCAAATTGTAAGTAAAGCGGATGAGGTACCTAATGCTCTTAATGCTTTTTTTATAGACAGCATTAAAGATATCGTTTCAGAAGTAGACAAAAATAACATTATTTTTCCTGATATTCCACACTTTGCCCCCATTGATTGTCTAATAGATTTTAGAACTTTAGATTATGTCACTCTCAAGCATGTTATTTTTGATATGTCAAACAAGTCTAGTCCGGATGATATTGACGTAAATTTTTTGAGAAATACTTTTGATAGCATTAAACAGCCCTTTGTTGCATATAGTTACCTTTTCCTTGGAGACGGGTACAATACCAGATTTACTTAAGATATCGACAGTTATTCCTATACCTAAAGTAACTAAGTCAAATAAGGCCTCTGACTTAAGACGACTTAATTCTTTACCATCTATCGAAAAGGTAATAGAAAAAACAGTTCACGAACAAACGTTGCAATTCATAAACCAGAACTCCATAATTACGGGTGTACAATCTGGATTTCGTTCAGAATTTGGATGCGAAACTGCAGTGCAGTGCGTGCTGGAGGACTGGAGATTAAATCTTGATAAAAATTTGGCAATTGGAGCAGTATTTCTCGATTTGAGGCGGGCATTTGAGACAGTCAATAGAGAGCGTTTAATTAAGAAACTGGCATGTATAGGTTTAAAGGGCACCGTTTTAAAGTGGTTTCTATACTATTTAAAGAACAAAAAACAAAACTTAAAATAAATAATATTTTATCTGATGATTTATCAGTAGACTTTGGCGTGCCGCAGGGAAGTATACTTGGACCTTTACTTTTCATCAAATATATATTTTATCTGATGATTTATCAGTAGACTTTGGCGTGCCGCATGGAAGTATACTTGGACCTTTACTTTTCATCATATGATATTAATGATACTGTTATATGTATGGAATACTTTTTTATTTCGCATCTGCTAACTTACTTGATATTGTGAGAGTGTTGAATGAAACTTTGGAAAACGTTTACAGATGGTGCAATACAAATGATTTAAAAATAAATGTAAACAAGACTAAATATATGATTTTGGGTAAGGAAGCCTATTACAGACATTTTTGCAACCTAAATGTTGACATCAAGGTAGGTAACGATTCCATTGAAAGAATTGAAAATTTTAAATATTTAGGTGTTTTAATAGATAGGAATTTAAAGTTTAAAAATCATGTGAATCATGTTATTGGGATCATAGCATTTAAGGTGAATTATTTGATGCGCTGCTCTGCATATCTGACAAGGTGGACACGAAAAATTATATTTAACATGATCATACTTCCACATTTTAACTATTGCTCCACCATTCTATTTCTATTAAATCAAAATGAGATTTCTCGCCTTTAAAAATTGCAAAATAGGGCTATGAAAATCATTCTTAGCCTTCAGCCTAGATTGACTCCAACCAGGGATCTATTGAGAGAAATGCAGTGGTTACCAGTAAAGGAATTACTGTTGTATAATACTTTAATTTTTATAAAATAAACCTAGGACAAGCTCCCAGTATCTGATGGACAGGGTTAATTACAATTTTAATGTTCATGGGTATAACACTCGTTCTAGAAATAACTTTTATATACCCAATGTCTCTCAGTTCCGCTCACAAAACTCTTGATAGTTATAACGGACTTCCTGAGAGCCTAAAAACTATTCAATCGGTAAAACCGTTTAAAAGGCTCTTAAAGAGGCATTTGATGAATTCCTTGGATTTGCTCAATTAGAGGAGTAAGTTTTACATCTGCCTTTCGTATTTGTATATTTTAGATAATATGTTTGTTTCTTTGATTTATGACGTCTAATTTGTTGTATATGTATAAATGCTTTATCCACTAATTTTTTAATTTAACTTTTAATGACAATAATAGTAATATTTATTAATTTTAATTTTTTTATATGGATATATTTTTTTGTGGTAAATTATAATTTAGTTGTATTGTATTATACTTATTTATGTAAAATTAGCCAAGGTGCTTAATAAAGATTTATATATAATCGATCCCGCATGTCCAATTTTCGAAGATCCAAAAATAAAAGTTCAGAATTTCTATGACATTTTTTGATATCCATTTATCCCTTTGTAGTTACGTCATCCAGGTGGGAAAAAACGTATGGCGTAAATAGAATAATTAGATATTTTTGTCAATATTAGATTAGAAAATTTACTATCGCGTTCAGACATTAATGGTCTTTTATGTTTCTCATAACCTCAGAAATTAATAAATGATGAATGAGCAGTATACCATAATCTTTACATTTGTCTTAACACTTTCAATTAAAATTATTGAGTTTTTAATTTAAAAAACGAATTAATGAACAAATGCAGCTGATAATTTTAAATATATTGGCTTTTTTTTAAGTTCTAAACGGAAACGCACTTCAAATTAAGCTTACCAAAATTGTGAATAATAGGGAGAATGGTATAAAATTATCTTAACTTACAGGGAAAAATTAAAATACTGACAATTTAATTTACTTGTTCATGAAAAAAAAATACTGCCTGGATGAATATATTAACAAATTAAAATAAAAAAAGTCCATAACAATTTTTTATTATTTGATTTTTTCCACTTAAAGCCTATAATTTGATCCATCTTCTTAAGGAATCGATGGAAAACTTAAAATATTCAATGTGGTCTCTAAACTTTTGTCTTATTGTTGCCTTTTCTGGCGTAGAAAGAATAAATTGTGTCGCAAATATTTTTTTAAATATGTTGTAATTTTGCTCTTTTGCTTTAAAGACATACTGGAAGTGTAGTCATGATCTGATTTTATCCATTTTCATTATATTTGCGACCGTTGTTATATTTAATTTTGTTGCATCTTTGGCTCGCTGTATTACATTCTCAATTGAAAGTGCGATTCCGTTTCGGACTAGTTCCTTTTCCAGTAAAAAAAAAAACAAGATATTTAAAATTATTGGTAATTGTCTTGAAAGTTGCCTCCACTCCGATTTTAACCAAGTTTGGTATATGGGGTTTTTTGGGACACTGATCAGGAATCTGAAAAAAAAATCTGCAACTTTTTGTTTTCGCGATATTCATCATCAAAGTTGAAAACTAAACTAACCTTATTTACACTATTCCTTTTTCTTTTTGCACAGAATTCTTGGTTTTTACACTAAATTGGCACACACTATTTTATTAACACCTTTTAAAAACCTGTTTTTATATTTATTTTATACCTGTTTACCATTTAATGGCAACCTTCACTTTCAAACGCCCCAACCATGTATACACTAGGGAATTATTCAGCAAACATGGCCGCCCCGTTTGAAAGTGAAGCTTCGCAATTTAATGGAAAAACTGTGTAAAATAAAGTAAAAATGGTTTTTAAAAGGTGTTTATAAAATATAAGGTGCTAATAGAGTGTAAAAATCATAAATTGTGTGCAAAAAAAGGTGAAATATATTGAAAATTAGGCTGGTTTAATTTTCAACTCTGATGATAAATATCTCGAATACGAAACGTTGCCAATTTTTCTTTAAGATTCGTGATCAGTGCCCCAAAAAAACCCCGTGTACCGAATTTGGTCAAAATCGGAGTGGAGACAACTTTCGTGACAATTACCAAATTATCAGCTGCGATTGTTCATTAAACCTATATTTTTTTCTCAGCATTATTTAAAACTTTTCGAAATAATTTTCGACATCCAGTTGACACACCAATGTTTCTGATTGACAGTGACGAATATTTCACAAAACCAAAAATATAAAAAATAAATAATTATTGGAAACCAATTTTTTTCAAAACATTTTTGTCAACACTATTTGGAATACACTAAACACAGATAAACAAATATAATTCCGACTTTAAACAATTATAACAGGAAGACTAAAATAACTTGGGTTCCAGTTTTAAAAAATTATTAATAACCTTTATCTTCAATTTGGGACATACAGTATAAATATTCCTTTTTCAGAATAGAGATCAATTTAAAATTCTATTCAATGGGACCCAATATTTTTTCAAAAAATAATCTGTTTTTAAGTTATTACATTTATTTCAAGTTCAAAACTCGCATAGATAAATTTATTATACTGCCCATAGTAAAATCTTATTGACCAAAGAATATTTATCAAAATTCTACTTACTGTCTCATCAGCATCTCTGTTAAATCTTTGAATTTCATGTGCGCCATAGAGCTTGTCTTGACGCATGAGCGTCATCTGTTTTAGGCGTTGCCAAGCGTTGTTAAGTTCCTCCTTTCTGTTGCTAATTTGCTCACGCTCGGGGTGGCCGTCTTGAAGAAGTTTATCGGCTAGCTCGTTCACTTCGGTGACTCGATATTCCTGTCACAAGTAGAAAATATTGAAAGGCAATCCAAAATTCACAAAACCAAATCAAAAATAAAAATATTATTATCTTTTTATTCGCTTACCTGAGAAGCCATATCTTTTTGGAATTCGTCGAATTTTCTTTGCAAAACTTCAACATGTTCAAGGTCATGACCAAACTCGTCAGTTGATAAAAATGCGCTCTTCTCGGTAATCCAAAACATGACTTCATCACAATGCCTGTAAAATGTAAACATACTTAGAAAAATACAAAAATGTAGAAAGGCTTCCAATATTGTGCAATTATTTTCAGTGTAGTTATATATTTTAATATGCAGGGTGTAAAAAGTATGATGCTCACGAACTTAATGGGCGATAGTGGAACTCAAAACAAGTCAAAACGTTTATATGACATATGTATTAAAACTTGACAGATTTTTGTCTAAACGATACAAAGTTACAAGCTTTGGAAGCAATTTAAATTCATTTGCTAATAAAATAAACTAAGTTTTAAATGTTTCAACCTACAAATAAAAAAAAATGACATTTTTTCCCCCAGTTAAAAAATTAAAAAACAATTGGCAACAGCGCTAGCCAAAAGCCTTGTGTAGTCGTTCATTGTGCGTACTTTGGCGATATGTTTGTCCGTTGTAGGTCAAAATGTTTTTAAATCGGAAGAATATGCCGATATGTTATTAATTTACGGCGAGGCAAACCAAAATGCTAATCTAGCAGTTCAAATTTACCGTGAAAGATTTCCATCGCGGCTACATTCATTTAGGACAACCATAGTGCAGGCGTACCAAACAGTTTTGAAAACGAGATGTGTGCAACCAATCAATCTTATTCTTCAAGCAAAATAAAAAAGCGCTGTTTTAAAACATAATAATTTGTGTTCTTAAAATGAATATTCAGTTTAATTTTGTGGTAAGTACAATTATTTTTTAATTACAAAATGTAAATAAATATCTCTTTTAAAAAAGTGTAAATATGTAAACTTCGCAAAAACGTTCCACGTTCGACTTGATGTGATGAAGTGGGCGCGGTGTTGCCAGATTTGTTTAACTTTGAAAAGCCATATTTCGAAAACAATTACCTTTTAACCCATGCGTTTTTGGCTTTTTTAATCTACACTATCTCCCATTAAAATCGTGAGTATCATGCTTTTTATACCCTGTATTAAAGATACTGTTAGATCTTTAACCAAGAAAACATTATTTCTTCTGGTAATACTAAGAAAGCCTTTGAGATGGTCAACTCATCAGCAATTATCTTAAAAAAATGTGCTATTCGGCATTTGGATCTTAAGTTTTCTTTTGAATCGACGTATATCTGTTATGGTAGTCGGCATTGACACGAATTTTATTTTTACTTAAAATTGACAATCTTCTCTCTTCCACCACCAATTCTTTATAGTATTGCTGATAAAAATACCCTTTACTTTATGATTAAATTACTTTACCCTTGACACTAACCATTTCTGAGTCTATCCAATAAAAAGCCGATTACCATATTTACGACTCCAAACTCATTAAAAAAGACCCATGCTTTTTCCCACTGTGAGCAGTACAGTATATCTACCTATTTTACAGGTTATTTCCACGGCTTTTAATTTTAAAAATTAGCTGGTAAAATTTTCTTCTAGCACCTCTTATTAAGTAACACAAAATAGTACTTTCATACAGACCATTTAGAGAAGCCCGAACTTTTCTACTTCTTCCGTCTGTTTTTTCACTGTGTCCACTGATGTTTCTCTTTACCATCCAAAACTTTACGTTCCATACTAATAAACTGCCACTTATTTAACTTTACACAGTAGTGGTATATTAGTATTTAGGCTCTAGTGGTATATCCCAGACAAACAAAATAAATTTTAAATACTGATCTGTAAAATTGCCTTGTACATAAATACTCCTCCTTACCTTATAAATTGAACCAATACCAAAGCTTGTTGTAACTTCATTCCCTTCTCCGCCAACTTAGACAGGAGTTGTTCCCATAAGCGATGAAGTTCTTCAAGACGTCTTCGGATAGTCTCGGATTCATAGTGATTTTGGTTGATCATCTCACGCCCCGTGTTGTCCAACACTACGATGGCGTTGCTGTGAGCAGCTACCTCAGCCTAAAAGAAGATAGTTGTGCTACTTTCTACAACTGATGCATCAAAGTAATTCTACAGATTTAGTGCAATTCTGAAAATTTTTTGCTAGGGATATTTGGAAAATGTCTTATTACAGACTCTAAAAACTTAAATGTAAATTCTGCTCAAGTGGCTATGGTTTAATCTAAGTATCTGTTTTTTTACTTAATGTATATTACCTACTCTCTTCAAAAGTGACACAAGTCCAAAAATATCAAATTTATTTTTTTCTAGAATCGTCTTAAAATTCTACATTTTATTGGAAAATAAGTGTCACAAGTGAATTTCCTTAACATCTTAGAAGTTAGAATAATCTAAGGTACTACTATGAACTGAATTATGCCTAATATACCTAAATTATTTTTTTTTACAAAAGTGGCATAACTCAAAAAAATATATAAAATCTATGTTCTTCTTTAACTTCAAAATAAAACCAAATTTAAGTTTAATTTATATGCAGAGAAAAGCTCAATTTAAAATTTGTTTTAGTTATTTAAACTAATAAACTACAAGGTATATTTTCCTTTATTTCTACTGTAAAATTACATATTTTATTAAATATGTTACTTCCAAAAAAGTATGGTATATATATTTTTTAGTTTATAAGTTATTTACACTGTTTAGGATTCTTTCTATTCTGTAATGAACCGATTTATTAAAAAAATAAATAAATACATAAATATTTAAATGATTTTATTACTATTATTATTATACGCGGATGCATTTAAACAAATTGATAATACAGAATAAATGAACTACCCTTTCATCTTTTTAAGCAAGCAGTAACACAATTAGGCATTATTAATATTAAAATTTTAGCAGCTTTAAAATAAGAAACAAGTCAATACTATCTAATGTTATTAGCCGTCCAATTAACTTCTAATATCCTTTTAAAGGATTATCTTTTTAAAAACTGCTAAATTTTTTTTTATTATAATAGTTTTTACCTCAAATGCCTGATGTTTTTGGATCTTAGCTTGCAAGTTGGTGGGATCCTTATAACTTTCATCAGAAGCAGCTTGTAATTTTTCCAAAATCCAAGATTCCAATTCGTCAGCATCACGTTTAAAGTATTGGAAACGTCTGAAAATGAAATGAAACACATTTTTAGTCATTAATATGATAACGCTAAATGGAGGCGTCTAATAATTACGTGAGGCGATTTTGGCGATTTTTGGCTTCCCCCCCCTCGGTGAGATGTGAGAATTTGGTTCGACTCCCTGAGACTTCCTTTCCCCCACATAAGTTCAGGTGAGGTTCGTCGACTCCCTCCCCCCTTGGTGAGATGTGAGAATTTGGTTTAACTCCCTGAGACTCCCCTCTCCCTTCCATGAGTTTAGGTGAGGTTTGGCTCGACCTCCTCCACCCCTAAATGCCTTACGTAATTAATGAACGCTTCAAACGAATATTTACTTAAGTTCAATATCTGGACACACCGGCCTAGAGGGTAATGAATCCGCAGACCTCCTTGCCAAAAGGGGGCGGAGACAAAATTCACAGGGCCGGAACCGGTCATCGGTATATCTTATGGACCGGCCAAGCAGTTCATATCAGCTTGGACACAAAGAGAAAATCTTCGGTACTGGCATGGACTTCCTGGTCTCAGACACTCGAAGGCATTCGAACTAACAATGTACTGTCAAACCACTGGAGCAATCAAGGTTACACCTTAAAACTCTAGTGGGACTGTACACGGGACACTGCAGATTAAAATACTACATGCACAAGATCGGCCTAGCGGAAGACGCCGAATGCCGCATGTGCATGGAGGGGGATGAATCGGCAGAACATATACTGTGTTCGTGCCCAGCAATGGCACGACTAAGATTCGCAATCCTTGGCAATGACACCTTGTTGCCGGGGAGGTGAAAGATCTCTCTCCCAACAGGATCATCAGATTTATTAGGAGTCTAGACCTGGTGGGAGAAATATAAAAAGGTGTGAGCCACAATAGACCGATCGGTCGCGGTGGAAGGGTGTTATACCCACTCACTTTAAACCTACCTACCTACCTACTTAAGTTCACCCACCGCTGTATTCGCACGTCGATGTCGTGGTTGGGCCTAGTAGAATCTTTTGTAACATGCGCTGGAGTTGCCGATTATTGGCAACTCCAGCCACTAGCGTAGGGGACGGGATCCGAAGCTAAGACCAACACAAGGCTTAACTCAAGGTTTAAGCATACATATGCCTTAAACAGGTGTCTCTGAGATACAGGGCGACCTCTCAGAGTATCTAGCCTTACAGCGGGGCTCTGCCGTGGTGGACTATTACTTCCCTAGCTCCAATCAGAAAGCGGACAGAACCGCTTTCATAGGAAAAAAGTGATAAAGGTCACAATCAGACAAGGGTGCGCCGACCGAAACGGGTGAATCCGTTTCGAAAGGTGCCCCTGAAGTCACCGGCGCCTGTTTCACGGGGAAGGGCTAATCCATACCGAACAAACAGGTGTTAGGAAGGGATGAATCCAAACAGCAGGCGGACAGAACCAATAACTCCTAGATAGAACCGCTTTCATAGGGAAAAGGGTTCCCTGGCTTTAAACAGAAAGCGGATAGAACCGTTTTCATAAGGAAAGGCCGGAGATACGGCCTTAGGAGCCTATGGGAGTCAGTATTCTAGTTCTTTTTAGGGGCCTGTAATTCTGTCAGACTGTCAAGCTGGCCTAAAAACGGGAATTAACATCGTTTCACATACAAGATCACGATGTCTTCTTAAAGGATCTTGCTGCCAGGAACAACAGAATAGAACTTGAACCAACAAAACAGGCGACGAAAACAACAACAAAAATAAATAGATGGTCCCAAAAACAATATCTTGATCTGTGGCATGCGTCACCTGGTCAAACACATGCAGGGGCAACATTAGGTGACACTTCTAAGAGCCTAAACCACATAACGCATTTTTTTTCCTACCCCTCCCCCCATGTAAAGGTATGTAGAATTTCTTAGACTCCCCCTCTAAATATGGTGTCCAACGTAACATTCAAGCTCAAAAAATTATTAAATTAGTCGCACTATTAAAATAAATGAGTACTTTTTAATTAATCAAATTTTGTAAAATAAGTTTAATTTAATTAAAAAAGTAAATTAAGTATTATGATTGTTTAAGTTTTCGTACGCATTAACTTGTAGCAGGGCAGTGGGGGGAACTTAAGAATGCGAACGGAAGGGGTATTAGAGCACTAGATGTATTGACGGCTCGTATGGTCAAGTGCCGAACGGCACACGCCATTAACCAGTGCGATATTTTCAATACGAAATTTAAAAAAATATTTCTCAGCGTTATGTTTCATCAAGTCGCACCGACCCTCCTCCACATAACAGCACATAACATAAGAGTATACCCCTTCCCCCTTGTAAAGGAAGTATGAGGTTGCGGATGACCCCTGAGAAACTAACAAATGAAGTCATCCTTCTGAGGTACACTCAGATAAGACAAGTAGTGGGCGTAGGCCTATTAACAAGTCACTGTCATCTGAGGAAACATTTGCAAAAAATAGGCATTTCACAACATGCCGACTTTGCAGGAGGAGGAGGAGGAGGAGGGAACAGCCTCACATATAATATACAGCTGCAATGCACTGACATACAAAAAACTCACATTGTCTTAAATATACACAGGAAACCCTCTCCGCATGAACATCTTGGTAAAAATTTATTAGGGAAGAGAGCTTCTATAATACGAAAGGGGAGAATAATAAACCAATAGGTTGCAGTGCCTAACCAATCTACCCTAATCTTATCCTATTTTAGCAAATATATTTATAAAAATTAAAAAACAGCCAATCATCAGGTGCTCGTATATTTAAAAATCATAATTTTTGAAACTTTTTCCAGTCGTTAACGAGCATATAAGTTAGCACCAATTTTATTTGCAAATTTTGCTTCAATTTATTTATTTTTTTTTTGTTATATTATTTTTGTTTATTCTTTCTTATTATTAATAAGCTTAGTTCTGTAAAACATCAATACCCTACCATTATATAGTGCAAACCAATCACAGATTTCACATAGAAAAACCATCATTCCAATGCAGGTAAACTCTAAATGTTAGCAAATGTTTGATAATAGTCGCAGAAGTATGCATATCGAGAATGCATTAGGATGTCCGGTTTTTTACCAAAGTGAAAAGTCGAACAGTTTATTGTGTATTAAAACAACTACAACAACATAAGGAAGAAAGTAAGTGTAACTAATAAATGAATGTCTGAAGCCCGATAAACATAAAACAAAATAAAAATAAAACATCACTGAATTAAATAAGTAGCTGTTTCAGAAATATTGTAAGATTCTGCTTACCAGAATCTTCTAATTTTT
>JAHBCN010005950.1:0-51925 GCA_019359885.1 Listronotus oregonensis | reverse complement strand
GGGGCCAAAGCAGAAAATTGAAATATTTTTTTGGTCGACTTGTTTAAAATTTAAAGACAAAAAATTTAAAAATTTGGATATATCTGAAACGCAGACATTTGGACAGTTTATCTAACTTAGTATCAGAACTGATACTTAGAATTGCTTAAACCTAACTTACATGCATTCCTACTTTACTTTATGTCTAATTTAGTTGTTGAAAAGATTATTTGACGTAAAATAGGGTGATAAAAAGAGTATCTATACAAACATGCATTTAAACTAACAAGGTTTAAACTACTTCCACTTAATATTTATGAATCTAAGTAATCTGACAAAATTTTAATCAAGAAGTAAATGATCACACAAAATTTAAAACTATCTTTTTTTCCTACACAAAACTTAAATTAATATATTTCAAAGTAATAGAATTACAACGGTACTTTATATTCATTCTACCTCAAATAATTAAGAAACCTCAATAAGAAGTTATTATTGTTCCCCTAAATAACTTATTGAGTGTAGTAAACTTTTATGAACACAAGTCACCATCAGGTTTTTATAAGCATATCACAATTGCCAAATCTTAAAATGGTAATGTTTTTACAGTTTCGTTTACAAGTATTTTTAAATTTAAAAAAAACGAATTAATAATGATTTATAGTAATATCATTCACACCAACTAACATCAACATACCAAATAAATAGTTTCAATTTCTCAGTCATGGATCTTGGTTTACTTATAGCTTTCGCCGCCATGGAAGCAAAATTCTTAGACATCTAACGACTCCTCGTGGTAGTGTGAAATTGAAACTATTGTCCAGCAAATGTCATTGGGATTTCATGCTGACTAATTTTCTACTCCTCGCTCGAGCTTCCTGCCTCGTGTTGGTGTATTCAAACCATAACACATTTGGTATTAAAGTTGTATCTCTTATCATCAAAATTTCAGAAAGCCTCCTACAAAAAAAAAATATGAGTAACTACCCTGAGCACAACAAGTGGAAAATATACTAATGATACTTTTTCCATTCCAATGTGGTTAACTGGTCATAGAGCAAAAAACTATTAAGACAATGTTTCTAATGAGAAGCAAATGACTAAATTTTAAAATGACTAGCTTTATAATTTTCCCAGAACTACACTCCAGACGCCACTAAAAATCAGAAAGCTTATACATTGTTTTCCTATAAATGAAACTGTCTTATGGCGGATTGCACAAAAGTTAACCACAGTTTAGAATGTTTAACAAAACGTTATGTCAGTGTTATCCAATGGTTTTAGTAGGCAACCAGTCAAAATCTGACATTTCGTTAAACATTCTAAACTTTTGTTAACTTTTGTGTAACGGACCATTAGTTTTGGCCTGTAAGTAAATACAAAATATCATTTTCCGGCCACTAAGTTGAAAACAATTAAAGCAGATCTCTTATTATAAAAGTTGCAAATTAATAATATACATCGGCCATATCCTAAAAAACAAAAGTTATAAAAACAAATATTAAAAAGCTTTGATTATTTTTTTGTTACCACTCTGAAATCAATAATTAAATTACCAAATAGACACTCTTGTTTATAATTATATATATATATATATATATATATATATATATATATATATATATAATATATATATATATATATATATTTTATATATATATATATTAAAAATCTGCACGCTCAACATCCCTGCTGCACGTGTGATTCAAGGAGTAGTGTTTCAATAGTGAACGCCACTTTAGTTATTATATACAGTTGTCTACATTATTAATAAGCACTTAAATCAAAAACACATTTTAAAACTACTTACCAAGTTACTATCTGTGGAAACAATGGAGTAAATACTAACGAAGTCAGTGCAAACCAAAAAGTTGCAAAAAGAAATCCTACAATTATTCCCCAGAAAACTTGAGACATTGTGTGGTATTGTAAGTATATCCTACTTATACAGACTAAAACTGCTACTACCATTGACGACGAAATAATTAAAAATTTTGAGATATTTTCAATTATTGTGTTATTATTCATATGATGTAGTCTAAAAAATATAATAGTTATTTATGGTATACCGAGTGTCAAAGGAGATACTGCACACAACATTTATTTGATGCCATAACAAATATTATTTTGAAATTTGGAATGAACATAGATAAAATAATAGTAAATAGGTAACTCCTTATATAAACAAATGGAAAAAATTACGTCCGGTTTAGCAGAAAGTGGACCCAAGTCAATAATTTTAATGGGAATCCTGTAAGTATTTAACACAAATATTATTTGTTGCTGGAGTAAAAAAAAACAGCGATTAAGAAAATGCTGAATTTTCTTTTATGAAGCACTGTACACATACAATAAACTTTGAATTTATGAAATTACGAGTATTTATGAAATTTCTTAAATAACTTGTAAGCTAACCAAAATCTAATTTTTTAGAAAGATGGTTTCTCCTGTATAATTTGAGAACTGTTTAAATAGGTAATTTGATAAGTACTGGTAAGGAGTGGACCAATTTGGTGGCCATCACTTAGTAGCCTTAGAAAATAGGATAAGAAAAACAACTAACCGTCATCTCAGGAGAACATTTAGGACAGGAGTGGCCAACTGGTCGATCGCGGCTATTGAACTAATAATTATTATTATTGTAATTTTATTTTTTATTTAAGCTATTGTATGTATGTACACATTTCAAACATTTTATGTTTTTGTTTTAATTTTAAATTGTAGATGTATAATAACAAAGATAATACTACTACGGATAAGATGAACCATTCAATGGTATATTTTTGATACCCCTAATGGACTTTGGCTAACGCGAGCCGATGTCCATCGAGAGATTTTCGCGCTATCCTTGAACGAAAGTTAAACAGTGTTGCCGGCAGGCCTTTACTATTGGCGTGATGAAACGCGACTAGAAAAACACAATCCGTTTAGCCGCCCGCTTTCGCTACTTCGTGTTCCGAATAAGGTACAAGCGACAGACATTGGCAATGTCCCGGTTTGTTTCCTGGAGCAGGGGTTACCGACTTAATTTTATTCGCATTTACGGAAGCATTGATATCTTCGAACTGATTCAAAACGCCCCATTTAAATGAACCATCTATTCGTAGTATTATTATCTTTGATAATAATCATATAATGATGTGTTCTATATCATTACAGGAAAATGTAAATGAAACAAATAAATATCTATCTATTTATAAAAATATACAGTCCCCATTTAAAATTATTGGCTACAATTTTTCGATTTTCTTTTTTGATCCTTTAATAATAAACAATCTTAAATTAAAAAGGTACCAACTGAGTATCAACTTTGCCACTTTAATTAAAACACCATTTAAATTTTTACTAAAACTAAGAGTTTCCAAAAATATCAACAATATATAATTTAAGGTGCCGATTTTCAATTCCTTGTTAAAAAGAGCATTCTTACCTTATAAATACGAAATAAATAATGTATGTCGCAAAAAATGATACAAATTGAGCATGGGACGATGGCATTCCATATTCTACGTAAATATCTTCTCTACGCATGGGCCTTTTTTCACAAATCAAATGTTTTAAAATGTAGTTTAGAATTTCTGAACACAATGTTCCCAAGAAGAACGTAATCTAAAAAGTAAAACATTTTTACTTACAGTCATAATTTTGTTGCAATGCTAGATTTATTTTATACGGGGTAATCTTAACAACTAAGTTTCTTTTTAAAAAATTATTTACATAATCTTTTAACGTTACTAACAAAAGGTAATGCTGATAGTTTATGGTAACAGACAAGATTAAAAAGTCCGGCCAACTGCAATCACTAATGTTGTTAAGCACTTTAAGTGCCAGATCAACTCCTCGATCGGGTCCTGTGAGCCACGACATTTTTTCCTAATTACTTAATTTATGTTTATTTTATGTAAAATCATTAAAAAACATTTGTTTTTTTAATACACCATAAATTCGTTTACCAGAGAAAACGATATTCTCGTATAAATACATGGCAGATGTGATCAAGCAATGTACAGGGTTATTCATTTTAAAGTAAACTGGGCTTTATTTTTGAACTTCCCTGTACTTTAAAAAAAAAACGAATATAGCCATTTCGTGTATTTTTTTCCGAAGAATTCAATATTCTAATCAGAAAAACATTTGAAACAAAAACAAAAGAGTTACAGAACGACTGACTTATTTTTTATATCAATAGATAGAGATTTTCACGATCAATAGATAGAGATTTTCACGAGGGATTCAGTGATATAGGGGTTGCTGGGTTTATTTCCTTCGGTTCTGCCGCAATTATTGTCTAAAAACTGCATGATACTATAAGGATAGTTTCACCTGAAAAAACCTGGCTGCCACAGGTAAAATATGGTGGTAATAAGAACACTTATAACAAAAAATTATAATATTACTAATAATTTAAATGTCCTATATGATCCCCGTTATTTTCGAAATATGATCTATAACCCCTCCTTAGCCTTTCTAAGCTCGCCGATATTATTTGAGGTTCTTGGTTAAGACAATTAATTTCATTTACAATTTTTTCTCTCATTTCTTCCGTGTTTGTGTTCCCATTTTGGTAAACGACATTCTTCAAGTGACCCCATAGAAAAGTGTTCCAAATTGTAATATCTGGACTATTAGGTGGCCATCTAATAGTGCCATTACGTCCAATCCACTGATTGTATCGGCGATTGAGATACTACACAACTCGATGAACAGCATGGGGCGGCGCTCCGTCTTGTTGCCAAATTATCTTGCGATATGTTTCGAGTGGGAATTCTTCTAAAATATCCTCAATATCGTTTTCAAGAAGATTGAGATATCTTTCACCAGTTAAGGATCCCTCATAGAATATTGGCCCGACAATTTTATTGTTAAGCACACCACACCAGACATGAAAAGAAGACCTCCCTTGGTATTTAATCTCTTGAAATTTCCTGGGATTTTGTCTTGCCCAGCTGTGCGTATTGCGTCGGTTAAACATTCCCGATGTAGTGAACGTAGCTTCATCCGTCCAAAGAATCGTCGGAAACGGTAGAATCGTTATCTTGTTCATGGATTAAAATTTGAACCGTCGCATAGGTTACTCTTCTTCTTGCAAGGCCATACCTCAAGTGTCTAACTGCGTCAGTATTGACTTCATGGGATATGAAGTAAAATAATTTAGAATAGCTCGATCCCGGTTTCTTTTTCTTATTGTTGTCCTTTTTCTAATATGTAACGATTTTGTTTTTTTGAATAAGACCTTCAGTTTTAAAATCATTTTTACTGATATATTTCGGTGGAAATTTGCAACATATCTTCGTTGTGTTTCCCTGGCGTTTTCTCCACATTTATAATAGAGAGTTATAATTTGAAGCCGTTTCCTTTGATGAAAACCTCATTATAAAACTACTCCAAAAAGTAATAAACGTATTTTTAAAATTCTTGACTTTGACTAATAAGCACCTGTGACCTGGGGCAGCCAGGTTTTTTCAGGTGAAACTATCCTAATAGTATCATGCAGTTTTTAGACAATTGCAGCAGAACCGCAGGAAATAAACCAAGCAACCCCTATATCACCGAATTCCTCGTGAAAATTTCTATAATCTATCGATATAAAAATATACGGGGTATTCCATTTAAAAAATACGCCACTTGTGCTGTAACTCTTTTGTTTTTGTTTCAAATGTTTTTCTGGTTAGATTATTGAATTCTACGGAAAAAAATACACGAAATGGCTATATTCGTTTTTTAAAAAAGTACGGGAAGTGCAAAAATAAGCACTGTTTACTTTAAAATTAATAACCCTGTACACATGACCTAGATCTAGATGCTTATAAAACCCATGATACTATTACTCGAGAAGATAAACCCACGCGCATGAGATAACATCTCTCGCACGTCTGATCACTCGATGACAAATTTCCCCAGAAACGCGAGTTTTAATATGGCGTTCCGATTTCGGTTTAGATGTTCGATGGTTAGTGTATTGTTTATTTATTTTGGAAACCCAGATTTTGACAGCAACATATGCACAACAAATTATACTGATATTTTCTGAAGTATTAGTCTAAAGTAGGTAACTAAATTTATTTAATAAAAACCATAAATCATTTTTGCCTTAAGTGTTATTAGTTTATTATAATTAAAAAGCCAATTGCTTGTTTAAATTAAAATACTTTAAATAATTATAATCGTTTGTTTATTCTTTTTAAATAATCACTGTCAAACGGGCCATTTTTTATTTAAACTATCCTTATTTTACATGCGTTTTTAAACATTAGCACCCAGGATCCTAAATCCCACATACAATTCCGTGAAAATATCTTACATACTATTAAAATAATCCCTAAATATTGCTAACCATATATAATAATCATTTTTAATTCACAAAAAAAACAATACCTTTAAAAAGTAAGGGTTCAAAAATAAACTTTACTTTTCAAAAACCCCGACAAGCAGAATTTTTGTCATGCTTTACCGTGTCATGTCGCACATCGGAAAATTGAATCTGTTCCAAGTGGATTGAACCTGTAGTAAAACACGTATAAAACTGTTCTTAATAGTTTGTCATATGAGACCGGACGTTAAATCGGTGTTTTCACATTCATATTCTACACACGGCGTTAAAGTGTTAGTAACATTAGTAATTATAAAAGGTTTGTTACTATTAGATCCACTGTTTTAGTTTTTCCCGTCTTTGAACGAACAAATAAATTATGATTTAGTTTTAAATAAAAGGGCAAGTTTATCAAAAAATATTAAACTTAGTTGTTAGTTTTTGGATCTGATAATACTGAGAGACTTACTATACGTCTTATAATTTATTTTATAACATCATCAATCTCTGAATGATCTAATTAGAATGTAAATGTGAGAACTGAAAATACTTACTGTATGTAAATCACGCCTAAATAATATCAGTGCTACAAATCCAGCGCCAATACCAAATGGAGCTAAGCTTATAAATGCTAAAAATTTTCCAATAATATCACCTAAAAGTAAATGACGATAGCTAATTAGTCAATTTATTAAACATCTGATTTTTACCATTAGTTAGGCGTATAATCCTTTTTTATACAGAATATTTAAAAACCTTTACTCAAGGAAAATTACTACTGACTAGACAGAAAACCCAAAAATCATGAAAACTTATATCAATAATAAAACAAGATAGGTCCTATGAAAAAAAATCTATTTAAATTGTGTGAAACAAGATGGACACTGTAAAAAAGGATGTTCATATTTCAACCATATAAAAAGTGACCGCAAAGTTAGCTTATCCTTGACAGCGACCTTACAAAAAATATAAAAATATTCTGCATATGTCAAATTATTGTTTCTAAAAATATTGAAATTTACCCCTAATTAGGGGTTGATATGAAAACTCAAATATGTGAATAATATCAATAAGAATAAGAGCGATTCATATTGTATTTTCCATAAAAAATTAAATCTTACAAATAGAAAATAAATTATTTTCATAATAATGGGGGCGTAGTATAGTTGAAAGTCCACCTTTAAACTCGCTAAGGTGGTTAAATCATTCCCTAAATATGAAAAAAATCAAAAATAATTTGACAAACTTGGAAAAAAACTATCAAGATATTCTTAATTAATAAGAAATTCAAATCGTGTACTTCCCACCAGTATCTATAAGACCACCTATGTAACGAAGGGGTAAACTACTCACGAACGTGATAACATACGAAAATATCATAGCAAAATAAAAGTAAGATCTGTTATAAAATATTCAACAGTTTTCTTATATTGCTATGATATTAATACAATTAAAATTACTTTTATTTCTATATTTCTGTTTTTCGTCATCATATCAACACCTAATAAGTGGTGATTTTTCATTACCAATAAGTTGACATATGCAGAATAATTTAATTTTTTTAAGTCTCTGGCAAGGGTGAGAAAATAAGTTAAAAATATGGTGTTTTTGCGGTCACTCTTTCTTTCTAAAATGTTTTAAAATGTTCAGGCAAAAAACACAGTACTGACAATAATTTTCTTCTTGTATTTCAAACCACTTTACAGAAATTTAATAATAAACAAAAACTGCCTTTAGCTTTTCTAATTCCACCCTCATAATATACATACTCTCTCTGAGAGTTGGTTTTAAATATATTTAAATATAGGGTGTTTAAGAATGGCATGAGATTATGAAATACCTAATGATCTAAATCACTGAGTTTTGATAAAAAAAAATAATGTAAATATAAAAAAATGAAGTTCCTAGTTTTTTTAGAACAAAAAAACTTGTTTGTTTATATCATATGATAATATAACAAAGAAAAATGTATATGTGTGTATTTATGCATATGTATATATGTACATATATATATATATATATATATATATATATATATATATATATATATATATATATATATATATATATATATATATATATATATATATATATATATATATATATATATATATATATATATATATATATATATATATATAATATATATATATAATATATATATATATATATATATATATATATACATCCTGTCATATCATACCAGTGTTGTTAAATAAAAATAGTCTGGCCTATAAATTATACCCAGTGGCAATAAAACTTACGCACGCGCGCACTCACACACACGCACGCGCGCAATCATGCACGCATGCACGACTCCCATGCACACATATTTCTATTATAATAGTGGCATCTGCACTATCATAAGCTTTAAAGTTTTTAACAAGTAAAATCGTTAAGATATAAAGAAACTTAAAAAATCAACTTCGTCTTGTTGCTCTTCTTACAGCTTCCTGTATAAATCAGCCTTATCTGCCATACAGGTATTCTGCAGTAAGTTGCTTTGAGACTATAACCCTTAATATAATCTTTAGGTTTTTTAATAGTAATTAAAAATATAGTTTTCTTTTTACTAAACTATTAAGCACCACTAACGTCACTAGTTCCTCATAGTAATAATTTTTAAAAGAAAAAAACAGTTGCATATCAAATTAATTTATCACTCCTAAGCCTAGTTTTACCACTAGTTCCTTTATACAAACTTTAAAAAAAAATCGATATCCTGAACTAAAACTAGTATCATGTTGGTATATGGACACTTCATTTAAAATTAACATTGCCAAAAAACGTAGGCGGAAAATTGTTTGTAGAATTGTCAAAAAGATTTAAAATATTTATTTTTAGGCAATATTTGACAATACTTTTATCACTTTCCAAAATTTTTTTGTTCATATGAATTAAAAATTATAAAACCTGATAAGTTATTTGTACCTGCTTTTCGCAGAATCTTTTGTTTTAGAACTACTCAATCAGTGGCATAATCCTACAAACTAACTTTTAAATAAGTAGAAACATAGAACAATGAAAATAAATAAAACTATAAGGACAAACCTTTACAAAAAAATTATACAATCAAAGTATAAAAAAATGGATGTTGTCAAAAAAGTATAAAAATAACCAGTTTTGTATACTTCCTCACTAAAGTCGGGAAGTAAGGAAGTGTCTTTAATGGTTTTACTTACATATTAATACAAAACATACATATTTTCTGTTTTTATGTAGTTTTTAACCATCTGTAATATTTGTTATTTTTGTCAGTTTAGTCATTTCTGCTTAGTTGCTTGAACAAAAATTGACCAAAGAAAATATTTTTCAAATGTAACTTATTACCCTAAATGCATAAAACCACTGAAAAGTTCTAGTTTTTTTTAACTGTAGTAAAAAACACAACATTTCTTACAGTCTCCTAATATTTGAGGAAACATTTTCTAGAGTCGAAAGGGCATAATTTTAATGTCTAATAATTTGTCTTCACACTTAAATTTATAGATTTTCAGCAAAATTGGACTCAGATATGATACTATTTTAGCAAGGTAAGGTTATTTGTGCATAGTTTGCGTCTGCGACTTCAGGTTTTTTTCATTTCATATGATTCATAAGCTTCATTTGTTTTAATTATGCCATTAATGTTCTTTTCGTTGTCGTTACAAATATGCCCAATAAACTTATTTTATTAATCTTTATAATAATAATAATATATATTAGATCTACTTCAGGGACTGTACCAAAAAATTATTCAGAGAACATTAAACGATTGGACTTAAGCAAACACCTCTACAGGTCCATGCAAAACTCAGTGCTATTAGCAACGTCCATAATTGACCAAAACTTTATGGGAGAAACAAAAGCATTTTAGGGATATAATTTTTTTTGTCACTTATTTGTTACACCATAATAGAACACATAGGGTCTGAAAAAATTAATTTTTCACTCGCAATAACACAAAATAAAATAATTTCTTTATTTCCCATATAAAATATACTAGGTAATATGGCCGAATAACATGAAAAAACTGAGAAAGAATACCTACAAAAAGAGATGATACGATGTCGTTTTGTTTAGGAATTTCTTCTTTTAAAAGCAATGTTGCCAGATGCTTTCTAATAATTTGTTATTATTGAAGGTTGTTTTTTTTTCCATTTACTAGAAATAAAGTTTTTTTTAATAGAAAAAACTAACCAGAACTAACAAACAACAACTTTCAAACTATTACCTAGTTTGGTTAGTTTTTGGTTAGTTGTCGTTAGGTTTTCCTCATTAAATTGTAAAATTTCTTTATCATAAATGCGCCGTCAAACAATTTTTTTTGATCCGACAACGTCGCAAATTCTGGCCTTTTACTTAACCTAAAAACATAGTGCTTTTTCGACTTTTAATTTCATTTTTCTCTGCAAAAATGCATTTTTTCGGATTTTTTCTTTTTGTAATATACTAAACAAAATGTGTTCTTTTTATCTGTAATATTTATTTTTTTTTAAATCGAATGGAGCTAAACGACACTGGACCCGCATTTTAGGTCATCTAGGTCTTAGAGCAACAGAAGTCAATACCTTGGATGAGTGAATATTCTCTCCTTCAGGGCTCAATGGCTAAATATCCTTTACAATAATAACAGGTTTTATTAATAAATACATAATAAATTTACAATTATGTAGTCGGTCTTAATTTAACAACACTCTTGGAAATTTTTAACACCCATTTTGTTACTTTTCAAAAATTATATTTTGTTATTTTTGTTGAATAAAAACTCTTTAAATTTTAGAAATGTTTCTTACTGTGCCATTTTTAAAAGTGTTTAAATATTCCGCTTCTAGTTTTTACTATTTTTGTACATAGTAAAGTTGTATATAGCAACGTTGGCACCCAACTCAGTTTTACATAAAAAAAATGCCTGTGTTTGAAGCATTGCGATTCCACTTCTTTCTCTATAATCAAGCCCAAGAGTCCATATTTACTATAAGTGCATTATTCAAAAAAATATTTTATAATTAGGCGAAAATAAACGCACAATTTAAATGTTACAAAAATAAATAAACTTAACTATCAAATAAATAGAAAGTGTATTGATTATATTTTACAAACAAAAATTCAAATTACATCTATAGCAAGTTGGACCTTACCTTTTGGATACTCTACTAATGTTAAAGAAAGGGGCACCCATTTAGTTACATCACTATCTTCTGAGTAATGAAGAGTATTACCTATTCTAGATGTTTCAATTTCCATTTTGCATTTTCTGTTTAAAAAGTCATGAAAAAATGTACTGACTTTTTAAAGAATTCTTTTCCCACCTTAAATTCATGAATTTTCCATATACATCTTTGTGAAAATCTTGAAAAATCAAAAATACAAAATGCAGAAGCTATTTGAACTTTGGCGATGATTTGATGGCCGTCTTATCACCACGCTGTCAGTGTTTCTTGTCAAAAACAGCTGATTTTTTGACTTGAGGAGGTTGCTTATGTCGAATTATTTTGTTATGAAAATCTGTGACAAATACCCAAATACCTTACATTGACCTTACATGACATTTGTATGGTTAGAGCGGAGCAAGGTAGCGGAGTGCATGTTGTGTTAATAAAATAAATAATCTAGATAATGGCAATTCGCAGTCTTTTAGGAAAAAGTCCTATAGCATTCTTAACCAGTAAGTAAACGATGTAAATGTGCAGCAGTGCCTGCAGTCAGTGCGGTTCGAGCATGCAAACAAGAAACACTGATCTTTGACCTATTCATGTTGCTAGATAAAAACTTGACCTTTAACCAAAATTTTTCGCAATTTTTAGATAAATATTTTTGTGTTAATATTACTACTGATGTACTAAATTTTAGTTATTTAAAGGCAAAGCTTGTATCTGAGGAAACCATGAGTGCAATTCTTTATGATGGTTTACCACTTAGTGGTTATCAAATATCAAAAGCTGGGTATTGTGCCTCGGATCAGAAAAGTACTACCGGATCTCAAGAAATTAAAGTTACTTTACATGACTGTAAGTTACGAAAAAGTCCGATAACAACTGTTAATTTAGTTAATAGAAGCAGTTTTTTTTATATATTACACAGTACTTACTGTAAATTGTGACAAAACCATTTAATTTTTTAACAAAATCAAATTATCATGTAAGAATAGGGTTTCCATATGGTTTTTTTTCAAATCCATTGCCTTGTGGGCAGTAACAGCAAAAAAAAATCAATGGACAAGAAATGCGGAAAATAAATTGATCACATTTTTTGGGAGAAAAATTTATGTTATTCTATAGTAAAAAATTCAGAAATATATTTTTTAGCAAACGAAACTGATCAAAACATTTTGCATCATCTCCATGCTAATACCCTTTTCTAAAAGATGATTAAGGCATGGTAAAATGTCTTTTTCCCAATCACTTGCATCTTAAGTTTTTTAAGTTCATCCACTTCAAGCACTTAAATTGTTCCAAAAGTTTAATCCATTTTTCTATATTCTACAAATGGATTAACAAGGGTGGGCTGGTTCAATTGTATTTGCAAACTTCAGCGTTTCCCTGGACCTATATTAAAAATTCGGCAGGGCGTCCCTGGACACCTTGAAAACCCGGACATGTCCGGACAAATCTGGATATATGGAAACCCTATGTAAAACAATGTTTAAACATAATGGTTAGTAAAATGTATTAAGAATAAGGATAAATTAGAGTTTATCATGTTTTTGACCTGTGGATCTCACGTTTTTTTTTTTACAACTTAAAATGTGTTTTTGACAGCTTATATAGTACTAAAAGATAAAAATGTATGGATCTATGCAGGTCATTGTCGACGCCAGGGGGCATTATAGAACACTTTGGATATCATTGGGCTAAATTAACTTCTTAGCTCAGTTTTAAGATGGGTTTATGCAGAGCAATTTTAATTGAACTTTTACTTTACATAAATGTAAAGGAATATGGACAATTAAAGAGGTTATTTATGTTTTATTTGCTCAAGCTCAAAAACGCAGGAAATGTTAGGTTAGGGGAATTTCAGCTTTGTCAAACCTGTCTTATGAATACCTTAGCAATCCAGGCATGTAGAAATGCATTTTCCAACTCTAATGACCATTTGCACCAGTCTAGCGTAGCACCCAACATAAATTTAGGTATTTCTTTAAATGTTACCTGAAGAATGGTTATATAATTTGTATATTACTGTCAAAAGATATAAGTAGTTAAGTGGATTTGAGGTTTATCTTGTGCAAGCAGCTGTAATAAAATAAAGTGTTGAACTTCTCAAAATCAAGGTTAAAGCTTAGTTGTTTTTAAATAATGTATAAGCAGTCCCATTATTTTTATATATCTAACATTGACCAAATCAAACAAAACTAATAATGCAAATAATGTATTGATGTAAATACATATTAAGTGCAAGTTAGTTATTTTTTAGCTGTGACAGAAATAAAACCCTAATAAATATAAAAGTGATATCCAGTCAATATAAAATTATAATAAAATGAATAAAAAGTAGGTAGGTAGTATTCAAAATGCAATGACTACAACAGATTAAAATGACTAAAGTTAAGTGGATTTAAAATTTATATAAGTAAAACAAAGACCACAGATAAAAAGAACAACTTAAAATACACACTTATTTACATCATTAAAATTATTGCAATAATATTCATCCAAAAAAATATAAAGTACCACTTAATTTAAGACAGTTCTTAATAGGAATACGTCAGTTGACAACGTTTTTGCTGTACAGTACGAAAAAATAAAGAGTAAAGCTTGTATAAGTGTTCCCCAGCATTGACCCCAAATTTAACAGGACTTTATGAAGTTCAAGTCCAGTGGTGTCATGTGAAAATTAAATGGTAGCACTTCAGAGATTATTTAAATAAATCAAAAACAAGATTGATTCCAACACTAAACATTATGGGCCGCTAAAACGACCACAAACCCAAAGGATATCAATATTGTCCTAAAACAACCACCCAAACTTTATTATTTAACGTTTGTTGACAATATACAACCTTTTCTGTTGACTATCCTTTATAAATATTATTGATAACTTTAATATTGTTTGTAAAAGTACAGAGAATTTCGTGTTTCTAAAAGTACAGAGAATAGTTACCTCTGGAGAGCCATCTTAGAAGTATTAAACCAATTTTACTGTATTTCTTTATACTTATTTCTAATTTAATTTAACAAATAAATTAAAAGTAAAAGTGTTTGGTATCAAGTTAATGTATAACGCCTCAAATCGCCGTTTCTTTTTATAAAAAGACCGAGTTAGAACCCCAGCTATAGAAAATTCGTTAAGAGTACCTACCATATTAATATTATTTAGTTGTTAAGTAGAGATAACAGTAGAGTGATGGTTTCTAAAGCCAAACTAGTTTACATCATATAATCGGTACTTCTTAAAGTGTTCAAGTCTGACATTTAAGAGTCTTTTCTGGACTTGTAGAATATTATATATAAACTAAAATAAAAGATGAATTCAATTAAAGTTACTCTGCGTATTCCATTCTATTCTCCACCTTTAGCATTTCTAAATATTTTCTTCCAATTTTTAAGTGAATTAATTTATATATAATTTTTTTATATGTGGTTAAAAAAATGTAATCAAAAAAATTTATAACAGGAAAGTTGTATTGTTTATTCTTTGATTTTTTAGTAAAAATAGAGTTGGCTAAAGAAATGGGTGTAGATCATGCTTATAAGCCATTTTTAAAAAACAGAGATAATTTGGCTCAGTACCTACCAAAAAGCCAACAGGAATTACCTCCACGATCAATGCACGACAGTTACGTTGCCGCAATTATACCACTATCAAAAAATCTAGCTTTACAGGAAAAATATACCACATTTCTTGGCTCAGTAAGAATTGGAAGACTTATTGAAGATATGGATATATTTACAGGTAGGTAATTGGTATTTGATACTAAGTGAATATAAAAATAATACACGCAATTTAAATCCAAAAATCACATCGACGAAGTCGATAGACATACTCGCGAGACAGAGTAATTTGCTTTACAAAAAAAAAAATTTCTAAATGTTGATACTGGAATCAGATATAAACCCAAAGCAAGTTAAAATTAATGTTGTAGAAACACTTCTTGCAACTTGGAAGCTATTTTTCAATAGCACAAAGTTAGTTAATTCTTAATAAAATATTTAAAATCTTAAATTAAACAATAATTTTCCTAAATAAAAGGGACAACAGCGCTTTAATAAATTCCACACATCCCAACATTCAATTCTCGGAACTCCGCTTTCAATCTAAAATTAAGAAACCAAAGGAGGCCGCTCGTCGCAAGGCAACGCAAGCAAATCGACATGTTTCCGTGGACCAGTAATGCATGGCAGGTGGACGCATCCAATAAGCTCTCGAGATTTCGCGCGGGCGAAAACGAGTAGCATCGCACGGCGGCTATCGGAGGTCAAGGCGACAAAAAAAAAATAAATTCAGAAATACTTCTAGCTTCGCAGAGTAAGCAGTTGCCTTCCGCTCTAAAAGCATCTTCTGCGGTAAGACCACGGGTGCCGCGCCGAAATGGTCTAATATCTCAGTTCTGTCGGCCTTCGATTTTCTTTTGCAAAACGCAGTCCGGAGTCTCAGACTTTCGGGTAGAGTTCCGAAGTTTCCTTTTTAAATATCTGATAGAACGTCAGTTTCTATGATAGTAAAATTACTACCTTCTTTTTTCTTCTTGTAAACAAAGTAATTGACGGAAGTGTCTTGTGGTAGTACAAATAACTGCTTTTTTTCTCGGTAAAAAAGTAAAAGTAAGTATTTTCCCTGTCGAAATTAATTCGACATATACATGATGGGTTAAAGACAAATAAAGTGATAAAAGGAAAGCAGAAGGTCGGTGGCAGTGGTAATCCAAGAAAAGTAATTGGTAAATAGAACAGTGAAAGTTATCTACAAACAAAAGGTACTAGCTAGACTTTTTGTAGGACATTTCTTAAAAGAACTAAACCGGGTGTCCCTAAAAAGAAACTGTAAATAATCTCTAACTTGAACTTTTCTAACCTATAGGGAAAAAAAAACATTTTTAATTGTGATGTAATGTAGAAAAACTTAAGCCTCACAGACTCTGGAAATTCCGTGCCGATTTGAAGTAAAATTTGTAACATTTCTTCACATTTTTTGTTTGTAAAAATTAAGCTTTAATAAACCTTGTGTATATATAGGATAATTTAGTGTCTCATTTAGCAATAGTCAATTTACAAAGTATCCAAACCTTAAATTTGCACCTATTGGGTTGCAGTTCAGATTTAGCCGGTTTCAGAGTTCGTCGGCAACTAATTGTGTTGCGGAGGCGTACCGATTAACGTTTCCCCATTAATTCACTTATTAACTGGGTCGTTGACCGTTTTCATATAAGATGTTTCTTTAGTATATTTATTTTTTATTGATTTGCCATTCTGAAATTTTATTTCTAACACATTTTAATTACAATTGTTAACTGAAGACCGAAAATACATTTTAGATGATGCATGATGATATGCAAGAGTATCACCAATAACGAGTTTTAAAAAGATATAAACATAAAGCAATAAAACGTCAGTTTTTACGACTTTCGTCGCAAAAGAAATAATTAGTTTTAATTTAGGACTGTATTAAAATTAAATTGCCTATTTTTAAACGTTTAAATGGAGGGAACGGTTATGGTCTACGTTAAACATAGAAACTTTTTAGCGCGTAATAACATGTTCATTTAATGGGCTTACTTGGTAAATATTCATTTAACTAACCAGACCATCAAATTTCTGTAAATCATTTCACCCCAAATTTATCGCAATTTTTTTAAAACGCACCCATTATTATTTGTTATCTGTAAATGTTTTAAATGAAATTCAAACTAAAACGTATGTACATTAAATTACAAAGTATTGAAGAACCTTGTAGAATTACATTTTTATTCTAGAGATTCAGAGCAATTGACCAAACTATCTGTCAAAATCATCCCCCGTGACCTCTGAGGGTGATTTTGGGCGGGTTTTCTGGTTTTGTGCCGGTGAAGACTTTTGATTAGCGTGTTGAGAACTATCACTATGCAAAGTTTGAAAACAATCGAACAAAACCCATTTTCCATATGAAAAAAAAACAATGCCTTTTGAGGGTGATTTTGGAGGTGGGGGATTTTCCAGTTTTGTGCTTGTGAAAACTTTGGATCAGTATGTTAAGATTTATCACTATGCAAAGTTTGAAAACAATTGGCCGAAATCCATTTTTCATAGAAAATTGCGTGAAAAAAAAACTCTTTACCAGTTTATTTTAAAACTTTTTACCAGTTTTTCCCAAAAAAAATCCCAAAAATAGCGGAAAAATAGATTTTGAATTTTTGGACTCCCTATCACCCTTTCAAAAATTATAAAAAAACAATCATGAAGCCAGATCTACTAAATACACATCACATATACTTTTTTCATTATAATGTGGGTCAATAGGCTTTGTTAAAAAATAATAAAACATTTTAACGTCTAAAAAAAATGAATTTCCCGACAAGAATGTTTGAAAAAATTGTGCTTCATCCGCGCTTCGAAGACCTTTAATTTGACCCAAGCAAAACTAAAAAATATTTTATTGTGGCTGACATATTAAAAAAAAGAAAAATCTCGATGATTTAATTGGGACTAGCAGAATAGAAAGCGCCGCGGCGGATTTTTTCGGAACTAACAGTAATGGCACCGTCACTGAGTCCATTGCCGCTAATGGGAAAACCCGAGTTTTTGAAGGCGGATTAATCGGGTTTCAACATGTTGACAGTGGCGTTGGATACCATTTTTACATATGCCAAGTCTTTGCCTTCCTCGTGCAATGCTGTCGAAGGCCAGGAAGTGATAAATTCCTGATAAATCATCCTTGCGGAGTGACAGCTCGAACCCCGAAAACAGTGGGCATAAGCATGTACGGAATATGTCTCAGAACAAGCGGTTTAAGTTAAATTGTTTGTCTTCACTTTCAAAAAGTTGAGGGTTCATAATAATAGCATAATCTTAAAAAAAATTATTAACATGTAACTTTGTACTTTTTTTACAACAAATAACATCCTTTTACTAGTATTATAATAATTATTTCTTTAAAATAACGTACCTGACAACACATAATCCTCTTTCTTAAAATGTGCGGAGCAAACAACCAAATTTGATACATCGCTCTTTAAGTTAATATTTAAAACCTTCATCTACGCATCTCGCCGTTCAATCTTTTCTTTGTTGTCGAAATAGTTTAGCCTTTCGACAAAACTGGTGCCTTTTTTTGGAAAAGAATAAGTATGATCCGGGTTTTTCAGCTGCGAACGCCCACAGTTACTGACGATACACATTTTTCGGCTAGTTTTCTGAACATTTTTTCCGGACGACTCATTTTAACCGTTTTCTGACCAAAACAGTCCTGTGATGTGCCGTCCGCTATTACTGTTATTTCCGGAAAAATCCGCCGCGGCGCATGCTATTCTGCTAGTCCCAATAAAACACTTTCTGAAGCACCAACGTAAGTATAAAAAAACAGGAAAAAGCACGTCTTTTCCCAACAAGCCTAGCTGGGTAAGATTTTAAAAAGTGAAATTGCCGATTTTCCCTCCTTATGCGCCAAGGCCTTTTAGCTTGGGATAAAATAAAAACATTAATACTTTTTGGGCTTTACCAAAAGGGTTTACACAAATTATTTAGATACACATAAGTGTTATTAAAATTCATGTAATAAAACAAATTCTCATTATGACACCAATAAAGTAAGCAATTCATGCTCGTCCATTTTGGGTGGTTGTGAATATTGCACCATTCAGGGCTGTTCAGGGGATAGACCATCGAATATACGTAGGAATTTAGACTTAACACTAGCCTAAACTACTAAATTTCTTCCATCAAGGTAAAGACATTTTCGAGCTAGAATGTCAACATGGCGGAATTGGGATAACATTTTTTTTTTTGGCAAAGATAAATTCAAAGTTTTTTGCAAAAAAGTATTATGTAGTATTATTAGTTTTAATGAATGTGCTTTTTAAAAGTTAAAAGTTCCCATTATAAGTAATATTAAAAGGTCTAAACTTTCTTACGTCTTTTTGACATTTTATTTGATATCCATTATCTAGCATTCTTTCAAGTTCAATAAGTGAATATGAAGCTTTGGAGATCGATGCATTCATTTTTCTTTTTAGTCGCTGATTGTATATTTTATTGCCGCAAGTGTTGTTGAATGTAAGAGGTGACAGGCATGTTTTTATTAGAAACCCTTCAGAAAGATGAATATAGCAAGAATCGAGATATGCTCCTTCTTAAAAAGGACCAGAACATTTATTAAATAGACTTAACATTAAAAAAAAAACACAAAAAATGTTTTTACTAAAATCGCCCATAACTTTGCAAGTGTTGGTCGTAAAAAACAATTGTAGGGAGATAAAAGTTTCGTTACTAAATTCTCTACAAAATAGGTTTAATTAAAAATCGCAAAATGTATTACGCTTGTTTGGCAATAATTCTTTAAACAATTTTTGTTTAAACAAATGAAAAAAGACATATTTTTTGCTACTATTAAAACTAAGACAATAATTACATATAAACCATGTGCAAAAAGGTTGATACTTCTTGTTGTTTATAAATTTGCCGTGAACGCCGGTCAACTTTGGCACCCTGTATCTTGGCAACCACTTAACCGATGTATTAAAAAAAGAGTCTTTACAAGTACTCTAAAACCATATGTTCAGTAAAATTTTTCATCGAAAATGCGATTAAATTAGAAAAAAAAAATGTTTTTACATTTTGTGTAGCAAAAACATGCCTGCCACCTCTTAATCGGATATCTTAAAACAGATAAGGCTTGGTCTACAGAGGACACACTATACTTTACATTATTCTTCATCTATACTTTACATTATTCTTCATCTAATTTAGTACTGAAATCTTTGTAAATGATTCTTATAAATGCCTCATTCAGTCGAAGGCAAAACATTAAAAACTAACTCCATTTTAATTTGGCCCAAAGTATTACAACTGTTAAAAGAAATATCTTTAAACATTAGAGTTTAATAAAAAAAAAATAAAAATAATGTTTTTTTTTTAGTAATTGTGGCTCGTAAACATATTTTAAATCCCAATTTACCTAAAGATGCAAAATTTCCACAAACTTTGGTAACCGTTCTTGTTGACCGCATGGACTTTACAGAATATCTTCCCAAGGTAAATATTTTTATTTGTTAAACTTTAAAGATTGTAGTTTAGTTTACAGATTTAGTTTTAATTAATGTTTTTTATTACAGATAATTTAAAAAACTAATCGTGTATTATGTTATATTGTTTATGTTAACAGAAACTGTTAAACAAATGAGTTAATTTGGACGTTTAATTTAATAGCGACTAAAGTGATTTTTATAATTTTCTCATATAAAATAATTTCTACATGTGGTGGCAAATATATAAAACGAAATATTCTCTTTTTGTAGTGGGATAAAAGTTTAAAAATAAAGTTAAGTTAAAGATGACACGTGACGACTAAAGGCTACACAGAGTATGTATTAGGCTCTTTTAGAAATCAGGTTAACACTGTTTTTCGTTAGTAGAACTTTTGCACACTAACTTGCCCTGATGTAAAGATGTAATTTTTTATGGATACGTCCACAAGTGGCATTTCCAAAAATTTCAATTAGCGCTGGGTTTCGCTGAACATACAAAATCATCAGTAATATTTTTAATTGTTTCTAGTAAACTTAAAGTATTTTCTTTTCCAAAAAAAAGGAGAAAACTAAACTTAATAACATTCTGTTTTTTAGCCAAACAAAGATATTAAAATTTCCGGTCACGTTAGTTGGGCTGGCAAATCAACTCTGGAAGTAGTTGTTTGGTTGGAACAATTTGAAGATGGTCAGTGGCAAAGGATTACAAGGGGTTTATTTCTGCTTGCTGCCAGAGATCCTACAAATACATATGCGTCAGTAGTAAATCCTATAAATCCAGCTAATGAAAGGGAAAAAACTATTTTATCAGGAGGTGAGGAAAGAAAACAAAGGCGAATGGAAATTGACACTACCCATGTGTCTAAAGTATTACCAACTCCAGAGGAACAAAAAGCAATACACAGTATTTATATTAGAAGTACAGATCCTCGGGATATTAGTATGTCCAACAGAATATTACCCCCAGAATCTGTATGGATGAGTAATAGTAAAATATCAAATGTAATATTAGCTCAACCTGAAGATCGGAACTTGCACAATACAGTATTTGGAGGTTTCCTAATGCGACAGGCGACCGAATTAAGTTGGATTTTAGGCTACATGCACTGCAAATACAGGCCCAGAACGAGAAGTGTTAGTGATATATCCTTTAAACAACCCGTTGCTGTTAACTCCCTAATACAGATGCATGCAGCTGTTGTTTATACTTACAAAAACTATATGCAAAACTTAGTGTTTGCTCAGATATACAATCCATTAACGGGAAAATCAGCCACTACAAATGTGTTTCATTTTACCTTAGAAGCGCCTGATATAGTCCCAGAAGTGTTACCCTTGACGTATCATGAAGCAATGTTATATGTAGATGGAAAAAGGCACTTTGATAAAAATTTAAAAAGTACAAAAGGTGCTTTTCATTCCAAACTGTGATTGACAAAAGCTTTGGGTAATTTTAACTAACAAGTTTTTTATTTTTTTAGATTTATAATAAGAGGAAGCTGTTGGTGTTAGTTATTACTACATATGATATTTAATACTGCTGTACTTAATATAATATTCTAGTCAGTGTAAATGTCAGTTTTTCTTAAATATATATATTTTTGTTATATTCTGTGTATATGGTTATTTTAGTCGATGTGAGTAAGATGCTTCATGGCTAAGCGGTGTGGTATTTGGGTTTTATGAAGTTATAATAAAATAGCTACTGGAAATTACCTTTTATAACTTAAATTATCCGTTTTTCGCATTATTTACCACAGAAAAGTTACTAAGATTTTCTCTATAGTTACAAGTACCCCTTTTTGGAGAACACGTGTTTGTCCTTGGCTTGAAAAATTTTTCCTTAGAAGTCTTCTAATATCATTTACGCTTATTCTACGTTGATAATAGTAACAAATAATCATATAAAGCAGGGGTTTCTAACGTGTCAGTAGAGAGCAAATATACAGAATGCACCACCCCACTCCTTCCCATGCACCCCCCACTCCTTTCCCAAGCCCTGCCCCTTGACCTTGACGGTGACTTTGACCTTGGTCGACCTTGACCTTGACTTTACTTTGAAGGTGACTTTGAGCTTGACTTTGACATTGAGATTCATGCCCTACACATTCTTCATATTATTGATGGTGGGGGTTGTATGGTTTGTAATAAAAGCAGGCATTTTGCTTAGTGACATTAGTTAGTTCACATAGTCAACAACACATCTGTCTGCGCTAGTTTAATTTGTTATAGTTTAATTTTTTATAAACAAAAATGTCACAATACGTTTGTTCACTGTGTAACAAAACATTCAAACATTTTTCTAATTTTCGACGGCATAGAAGTGAGTCTTGCCCATATCGTCTTTACGATGATGCCAATATGGCTGGACCAAGTAAAAGGTGTAGATTATCCGGATCACCACCGCGTATGTTGTCCTGTGATTTGTGTAATGTGTCGGTGCCACAAAATCAGATGATGGCTCATCAAAGAACTCTAGAACATCGTAGTCGATCTCGTTTACCCGTATCCCAGGGTGTGCAACTGGTACAATGTGCATTTAAAAATCGTATTGCAACCTACCATATATGTAGCGATGGTGAACATCTCGACTACACATCATTTTTTAACTCAATACAGGAGCGGGCATTGGGTGTCATTAATGATGCATTACATATGCATCATTCCGTTAAAATAAATATGGTTGTTATGGCACGTTACTATCTAGCAACACAGGATGTATATGATGATAAATCATTTAATACGCGTAACGAGGTGGTGACAGTGGCAAGTGACCTTGATGAAGTCTACCGCTCTTTTGTCGAGGTCATGAAAACTCAATCGACAGAATTTCAGGAAAGAGATTCAGGTATGTAACAAAACAAATTTATTATTTTTTTTAATTTATTTATTTTGATTATTTTTGAAAAAAATTAAAAATAATATATATATATTAATTATATTTTTTCATTGCAGGATGGGCTCTGGATAAGATTCTCTACCTGGAAGTTAACATCAATAAGTTTTCGCCAATGTCCGCATCATCCTACATTAAGCTGCCCAAATTTATAGAATCTAAACGGGCTGTAATCAATGTCTACAATCGGGACGAGTGTTGCTTCGCTTGGGCGATAACATCAGCTTTACACCCTGTTGAGATTGCAGCCTCAGAAATTACTTCATACCCACATTACTCAACTGTGCTAAATTTAACAGGTATGGATTTTCCAGTAAAATTACGGGATATAACAAAGTTTGAGGAGTTAAATAATATTTCAGTATGAGGTTGTTGGTCCATTAAGGTATGCTAAAACAAAACTTCAAAAGCATGTAAATTTACTGTTAATTTCAAGGGATTGTGATGTTAAGGGCGACCGTGACCACGTCTGTAACAGAATCTGTTCAACAAATCATTATTGTTGGATAAAAGATTTGTCTCGTTTGGTCTCATCACAAATATCCAACTGTTTACAAAAAAAATATTTTTGTGACGGTTGTTTGATTTATTTTTTGACAAGTTCCGATTTACAATTTCACCAACGGAACGATTGCAATCATGTTTTTACTATGACTCCATCAAACGAAACAAAAATTGATAAATTTGGAAAGGGCGTACCGGAAAATGTTTTAAAATTTGAAAATATTGCCGATTTTGAATCGATTTTAAAACCCATAGCACAACCACAACCAAATCCCAAAAATTCTTTCACTATTAATAGTTGTAAACATGAGCCATATTCTTTTGCCTATTTTATAAAATGTTCTTTTGACGATTCTCTTTCAAAGTTTGAGCTATATCGGGGTAATGATGCGGCTAAAGTGTTTGTTGATCGCCTCGAAATAGATCTGAGGCATTTGTATAACACCCATTTAAGAGACATTGTGCCAATGATTCCTTTAACAGATGAGGAAAAAAATGATTTTAAAAATGCAACAGTATGTAGCATTTGTGAAAAACCATTTTTGGCTTCGGATGTAAAAGTGAAAGATCATTGTCATATAACTGGTAAAAAACGACCTGGGGCCGCACACTCCATTTGTAATTTAAATTATAAGTTACCCAGTTTTGTTCCCATTATATTCCATAATTTAAGCGGCTACGATTGCCATATGTTTATTAAAGAATTATGTAATCATGGGGATAAAATTGAAGTTATAGCTCAAAGTAAGGAAAAGTATGTGTCATTTACGAAAAGTATTTATATGCATGATTATGTAGAAAGTAAAACAGGTTCAATAAAAAAGAAATATTTAAAACTTAGGTTCCTGGACAGTTTCAAATTCTTATCGTCGTCGTTGGAAAATTTGGGTAAAGGTTTAAACAATCATGAGTTTAGGGAAACACACAATTTTTTCACAAATGATGAACAGTTTGAACTAATGCGTCAAAAAGGTGTTTTCCCCTATAGTTTCATTGACTCCATGGAAAAAATGAATTACCCAAATCTTCCAACGAAAGATCAGTTTTTTGACAATTTAAACCAAGAACATATAAGTGATGAATGCTATGAACGAGCGAAAAGAGTATGGCAATTGTTTCAGTGTAAAAATTTGGGGGATTACTCGGATTTGTACTTAAAATCGGATGTTTTGTTGTTATGTGATATTTTCGAGCAATTTCTCGATACCTGTTTAAAGGTGTATAAACTAGATGCCGCACAATATTTTAGCCTTCCAAGTTTATCATTCGATTGCTTCATTTTTTTCAAAAAGGTATTCGCGGAGGTATAAGTCAGTGTACGGAAAGGAAGCATATTGCTAATAATAAATATTTACCAAACTACAATCCCGCGGAACCACAATCATTTATTATGTATTTAGATGCGACCAATCTTTATGGTCATAGTATGTCCCAATCATTACTATTTGCTGGTTTTAGATGGCTATCCGATATATATATATATATATATATATATATATATATATATATATATATATATATATATATATATATATATATATATATATATATATATATATATATATATATATATATATATATATATATATATATATATATATATATATATATATATATATATATATATATATATATATATATATATATATATATATATATATATATATATATATTATAATATATAATATATATATAATATACAGCTGCAATGCACTGACATACAAAAACTACATTGTCTTAAATATACACAGTGGAAACCCTCTCCCGCATGAACATCTTGGTAAAATTTATTAGGGAAGAGAGCTTCTATAATCAAAGGGGAGAATAATAAACCAATAGGTTGCAGTGCCTAACCAATCTACCCTAATCTTATCCTATTTTAGCAAATATATTTATAAAAATTAAAAAACAGCCAATCATCAGGTGCTCGTAAATTTAAAAATCATAATTTTTGAAACTTTTTCCAGTCGTTAACGAGCATATAAGTTAGCACCAATTTTTTTTGGCAAATTTTGCTTCAATTTATTTACTTTTTTTGTTATATTATATTATTTTTGTTTATTGTTTCTTATTATTAATAAGCTTAGTTCTGTAAAACATCAATACCCTACCATTATATAGTGCAAACCAATCACAGATTTCACATAGAAAAACCATCATTCCAGTGCAGGTAAACTCTAAATGTTAGCAAATGTTTGATAATAGTCGCAGAAGTATGCATATCGAGAATGCATTAGGATGTGGGTTTTTTACCAAAGTGAAAAGTCGAACAGTTTATTGTGTATTAAAACAACTACAACAACATAAGGAAGTAAGTAAGTGTAACTAATAAATGAATGTCTGAAGCCCGATAAACATAAAACAAAATAAAAATAAAACATCACTGAATTAAATAAGTAGCTGTTACAGAAATATTGTAAGATTCTGCTTACCTAGAATCTTCTAATTTTTCTCTCTTAGCCCTGGCATCAGCTTTAAAGTTGTCATATCTGGTCAATACTTGCTGACGTCTCTCTTGGATGTCTTCGGCGGTCTCGAGGATTTTAACCTCCTTTGGAGGTGGAATCTGATCCATGGTTTTGGTATCTGTTCTTGTGTCTTAGTAAGTCCTATTTAATAGTACTGAAAAAATACGATTATATTAGGTATAGGTTGTGTATTTTAACCTTTTAAAATATAAGGATATGGGAATAAGAGAAAAGATGATGTATCTACATAGGGTACAATTTCTGTAATTAAAACTGAAAAATTAAAATATTTTAAAATATCATGACTATATTTAGATATCTTACCTTACAAATCATTCAAACAAATAATTCAAGGAACAGATAATTACTTTTATCAGAAGGCGTATTACTGTTAAGTTATTTAGTTATTGTTAAGTTTATCTAAGTTTGCATTAGATAGATCAAAAAGTACTATTACGAATTACAACTCAAGTGTTTTTCTTGTTATCTCTACACAGAAAATTAAAAAATTAATTATTTATTATAAAAATTAATCAATAAATACTATTTTACATAACCCACCTTTTTTGCTTAATTCTGAGACACTGCCACTGAAAAAATGTTCTTATTCAGGTTTTTTAAATATTTTGTTGAGTACTTTACAAGTTTTTTAGTCGAAGCAATGAAGCACTCAACTTTGGAATTTTTTATAACAAGACGGAACGGAATTCGGTTTTTTGCATTCGCTTCCAAACATTTTTTGTAAAAAATGTACCTACTTTCTGACTTATACAAACAATTGCATTGCTGCAGCCAAAAATGCATTCAAAAAATGCATTTTTTGATACGGCTTCTGGAAGATTTAATAACTTTGTAAATAAGAGTCAGAATTGGCCCAAATCGGTTTTACGGGAGTTTTCGAGGTCGCTGATTACGATTATGATGTTCAAATTGACCCACAGCCGACCTGGAGCTCAGGAACGCCCAAAATTCACGCGGGGAAGAAGAGAAACTCGACGCCCGGGTTTTTTGGGTAGCTGAATTTAATATGGCATCGCAACACCCCGGACACCTGGTGCGCCGGAACCTGGACGTGGACGTTATCACCAAGAACGAGATCGCCGATGGAAGAGATCGCTTTTGGGGATCATTCACTCGAAGTGAACACCTGCAAAACCTGGGCCTGAACGTCGTCTCCGAGGTTTTTCCAGACACGACCGCTAAAGACATACCGAAAATCGTTATGGGTTTTTTTTAGGGCGCTGAATCCAAATTTCACCCCGAAAACGTACCTCCGGATACCTGGTGCACCAAAACCTCGGCCTGCACGTAATCTTCGAGGGTTTTCCTCACACAATCGAAGAAGACGAACCCAGAATCGTTATGGGGTTTTTTCGGCGTTCAAGCCGAGGTTTCGGTGCACCACGTGTCCGGAGGTACGTTCTCGGGTGAAATTTGGATTAAGCGCCCCAAAAATCGTCCCTACAATGATTTTTGGCGATCTTGTCAGGAAAATTCTCGGGGATGACGTTTATCGGCGTCCCTGAGCTTCAGGTCGGCTGTGGGTCAATTTGAATATCATAATCGTGATCAGCGACCTCGAAAACCCCCGGCAACCCGATTTGGGCCAGTTCTGACTGTTATTTACAAAGTTATTAAAATCTTCCAAAAGCCGTATCAAGATTTTTGAATGCATTTTGGCTGCAGCAATGCAATTTGCGGATTGTATGAGTCACAAAGTAGAAACATTATTTACAAAAAAATGGTTGGAAGTGAATGCAAAAGACTACATTCCGATCCGTCTTAGTACAAAAAATTCCGAACTTTTGGCCTTTCTAGTGCTTCATTGCCTCGACTATTTCTGTTTTAATGTCAGCAATCTTTCATTTTTCAAAAACTAAACCTATTTTTACCAATTTTAGAAGTTGCGAATTAGCGTTTAGTATACTTAAAGAATAAGTTTTTTCTTTAGACATTGTCCTAGCTAAACATGATGCGTGCGTTGCGGCAATGCGGTGTGAGTTATGCGAGTAGCGATCATATTTAGGCCCGAACAAAAAACACGAGCGTGTCCTAATTAAATCTGTCACCCATGCGATGTGGGCAAAGAGAATCGTCCGGATGCGTATTAGCATTGTCTTCTATGGCAAATGTATGACGGAAGACCATATCCCAACGATTTGCTCATAAAAAGGTAGACATTCTCTCCCGCATTAGACAACACGCGATAAATATGGAAGCGACTGAATGCAGTACATTTGGTCACGGGTAGGAGGGACAATATCTCCTGTTTCATGGCGTGATCGTGTCGATGTTTTTGTCAGTTTGCAGTTTAGCAACAGCATCTAAACTTTGCTCGTGGTTAGTTCTGGGTAGTAGTAATTTCCAAACATATCTGCATATTCCTTGAAATTAGAGGCATTTCAAATATTTGCATAAGAAGTTTGTGAAAATTATGGCGGTTAAAAAGGTAATTTTGAATTTGAGTTTAATAAGTTTAATTAAAAAAGAGAATTTGCTTTTGAAAATTTAATTTTTCCCTGGGGGTACCCAACAAATTCAAAGATGATTTTTTTTTATTAAAGTGTTCACCTTGAGGAGAATAGCATTTGTTATATTATATAAGTGTGGGTACCATGTATCACTCTTTTTAAATAAAACATTTTGAAAATCGTAGAGCCGCCACTAAGTAGTAACTAGGTAGTTCTGCTTACTACTAACCAAAACTAGCAGAACTAGACCTAAGAATTAGTTCTGGTTAGTAGTAACCAGAACTAACCAAAAAGAAAAGGCACTTTATCAGCCATAGTAAATTATAACACACCTAATACAAAATCTTACTAGCTTTTTTATGTTTAAAAAAACAATAAAAAGGAATAAATTTAAAGGAAATCAAAAGGGAATTTGAAAATTTCTGGTTTTATTAATAAGTAGGTATTGCCCCTTCGACACCCAGGAAAGCGAAATTATTTTTCTCGCCTGACATCAAAAAGTGTATGTTTTAGCACTTTTCAGAAGTTTCAATATCCCACACGTGGGTTATCTAGAACAGGGCGAATGAACGAAGATGTTCTTTTTTGGTCCATAACCAACGAGTGGCAAAAATTGTGCGGGTTAGTTTTTACACTTAAATTTAGCCGGAAACAACCTGTGCCACCTTTTAAAACGTGGTAAATAGATGGAAACCCGGATTTGTCCTCAGCGAATTTGTTTATAGTAATTGTTTAAATAATAAAAACTGTAAAAAAAGGTGATTTTTTAGTTTTTCGCGTATAATTCAAAAACTATTAAAGATATCGCGATCATGTCAATGGGACTATTTGAGAGAATTAAAAAAACCTACAAAATGGTTTTTTTATAGAGCTTTTTCCGAGCATTTCTCGCCGAGAAAATCTGGAAAAACTCCAAAAATTGACCTTTTTTCACAAAATTACATCTCCGTTCAGTTTAAAATTTAAATTTTTCTACAAATGACAGCTAATAATATGCAGTTTAACTATGCATAGAATGATTTCTGTCGGATTTATAATTTTCGATTTAGGGTTCATTAAAAATTTAAGGGCTTTTTTGCGAGGCTCGCCGTTTTAAGGCGGATCAATATATTTTGATTCTGAAAACGTCATATGAAAGTAGAGATCGAAATCTTTCTCTTTGTATTTTAAATTTTTTGCTCACGGGGTGGGAAATTGGTGAAAAAATTCTCTAAAAGTCGTGCGGAACGCGAAAATCGACGAGCGAAGCAGAGTAGAGTAGCGGTAGTGGGGGAGCGAGGCAACGAAGGAGAAATGCATATTAGTCCGGGTAAATCTGTAATTTACCATTAAATGATTTTGGAAGGGTCATGAATCAAGATGAAACATTTTGCATTTTCTTAAGAAACAGATCAACTACAAACTATCGAAAGAAATAGTGGATCCTAAGCAGAGGGTTTTTTAACCTTTTACCCTCCAGCATAAAATTATTCCATAAAAACATTTCTTTTATAGGTTTTTTGGGTCACTAAATTTGAATATAATATTAGAAATTATACTTGAGGGCTTGGATGGGTTAAATTCACCCTCTTTTACCCTCTGCACCCCTAAAACATATATTTCGCAAAAAAGTTTTTTTCCCCATTTCTATTAGTACATATAGATTTTTTGGGCCACTGAATCCGAATATAATATAAGAAACTATATTTGAGGGTTTGGGAGGGCTAAATTCACCCTTTTTTACCCCCTACATTTCGCTAAAAATGTTTTTCCCCATTTTTAATGGTACATATAGGTTTTAAGGGTAAAAAAAAACTTTTTTTAGCAAAATGTATGTTTTAGGGATGTAGAGGGTACAAAAAGGGTGAATTCAGCCCTTCTCAGCCCTTAAATGTAACTTCTCATATCATATTCGAATTCAGTGGAAGACCTATAAAAGAAAGGTTTTTTTAAATAATTCTTTGCTTGGGGGTAAAAATGATGAAAAAATGGGGTAAAAAACATTGCCTTTCGTAGGATCCACTATATCTTTCCGACACTATTTAGTTGATCTGTTTCTAAAGAAAATGGATTCATCTCGATTGGTAACCTTCCAAAATCATTTCACGCTAAATTACAGATTAACCCGGATTAATATGCATTTCTCCTCCGTTGCCTCGCTCCCCTACTCTGCTCCGCTCGCCGTTTTTCGCGTTTTGCACGACTTTCAAAGACTTTTTTCACCGATTTCCCACCCCCTAAGCAAAAAATTCAAAATATGGAGAGAGATTTTGATCTCTACTTTCAAATGCCGTTTTCAGAATGAAAATATATTGATCCGCCTTAAAATGGTGAGCCTCGCAAAAAAAGCCCTTATTTTTGATAAGCCTTGAATCGAAAACTATAAATCCGACAGAAACCATTCTCTGCGTGGTTAAACTACATATTATTAGCTATCATTTCCCGAAAAATTACTTAATCTTTATACCGAACGGAGAATGATTTTTTGAAAAAAAGTACATTTTTGGAGTTTTTTCGGATTTTCTGGGCAAGAAATGTTTGGAAAAACTTCTATAAAAAATTTTTTTGTAGGTTTTTTAATTTTCTAAAATAGTCCCATTGACACCATCACGATATCTAATAGTTTTTAAGTTATACGCGAAAAACTAAAAAATTACCTTTTTTACAGTTTTTATTGTTTAAACAATTACTGTAAACAAATTCGCTGGGGACGAAACCGGTCTTTTCATCTATTTATCATGTTTTAACATATGGCACAGGTTGTTTCCGGCTAAATTTAAGTGTGCGAAAAAATTTCTATTGATTGGCCTAGTCGACCCTTTTATGGGCAAGTCGTTGGAACATTGTCTTCCGTGATTCGACATACATTTTTCTAAGGTTGCGTCGTGCCATAGGAGACAATGCCAATACGCCACCCGGATGGTTATTGGTCGGAGTTATGATCAACTCCCGCATAAGCCGCAACGCACGCATCGTATCTATTTAAGGTACAGTGACGGAATTAAAATCTCGTACTCCTAATTTTTCCCAGTGTGATGTTGGCTTTTGCGTACCTGGATCACCTGGAAATATACCTTACTTGACAAATTGTTATCTGTCACACATTTCAAAATTATATTATTTTACTTTTTTTAATTTTGGAAAATGAATGAACTAGAGAAGGCGAGAGTAATTTACTCTATTCGAAGAAGGTGTTTCTCTGGGAAGAATAGCTCAGCAAGTTGAACGAAGAAGCACTATTCAAGCCTCAGAACTAAATGGGAAAATACAGGATCATTGGAGAGAAGGGCTGGAAGTGGTAGAAGAAAATTTCAAACGAAAATCAAGATAATGATCTGATGGATTTTTGCGAAACAATCCATTTCAGACAGCTGTAGAAGCACACAACCAAACTAATTTTCCTGGGACAGTACGAACCGGGCAAGAAATTGTATTAGGAAAAATTCGGAATTGAGAAGCAGTGTAGCTGCTAAAAAGCCATTTTGACCGATATGAATAAAGAGCAAAGAATGGGGTTTGCACTGGAATATTTACCGCAAGGTATGGATTTTTGGGAAAGGGTAGTATTTACCGATGAGAAGATTTTTCAATCTTATTATAGCGGGCAGATTAGAGTGTATAGGCCGCAAAATACACGGTACGAAGAAAGATATACCCAACATGTTAAAACAAGTGGAAGATTTTCTGTTAATGTATGGGGGTATATGTCTTTTAGAGGGCTAGGCATATGCCACCGTATTCGAGAAAGATTTAATAGTCAAGCTTATATACACATACTCCAAAATGGTATGTTGCCATCGGTAAACAATATATTTGAACACGAAAATTTTATGCCCCGTCCATACAGCAAGGAGAGTTTCGGACTGGCTACTGGAAAATAACATTTCATTGTTACCTTGGCCCTCAAGAAGCCCTGATATCAATCCAATCGAAAACGTTTGGGGCTATATCGTAAAGGAAATTAACAAGAACAATGATTTCCATCCACAAAACAGTGATGATTTGTGGAATAAAATTGAAGAAACCTGGAATAATTACAATGTTCACCATGCACAAATGCTGATTGCATCAATGCCCACACGTTTAAACTTATTAGTGGAAAAAAATGGTGCCGCTTTGAAATATTAAGCCAGTGTTTTTTCTTTAATATTTGAATAAAATAAACTATATATTTATTTTAGAGTCATGTATTTTATTGAATATTAATTAAGGTGAGAAAAAGGTAAAAAGTCAAGTTTACCAAAATATTCAAAATTGACATAAAATGTTAACCTAAGTGTACGAAATTTTATTTCCGTCACTGTACGTGGTTAGGAGCAAAAAGCCTGCAATAGTTATTTTCCTAACAAGTGCGCAAAGTGATACTTTTCCGCACGCGACTGCCGTCAAGTGCGGAAAAGTAACTTTGCGCAAGAGTTAGGAACAAAATTTTTCCTACGAGAATGATTATTTTTTAAATTTTGTTTAATCTGAAAGAACTAGTACAACATATTTATAAATGGGAATTATTTGTTGATAACATTTACAACAAAAGAACAGTTATTAGCATATTGTAAATTAATTGCAGAACCTGTAATTTCATTTAGCAGGTGGCTTATGGAAGCGCTTATTGTACGGCTTGATGAAGGTTGACTTAGCTCAGCAGGGGAGTTGTTCATGGTCAATATTTTATTCGACATATCCTTTTTCTGATTTGTGGATTCATCAATGTAGACTCTCAGCTACAGTCGTTGATTTCCAGCCCCAAGTCGCTTGAAATTGGTAATTCTCTCAAATCCGCTACTGTCGCAGAGGATCGAGAAAATATCAGTGTACTCTTCTGGATTTTTTAATTTTAGGTATGCAGCAATTTCTGAAGGCATTTTACCTATTGAATTTATTCCCACACATTGCGTACTGCATTGTCCTTGTTTATACTGACAAAAAAACGTCTGTGTGGGGTATGTGGTTTTCGCAAATTTGCATATTTACGGTACAATTGCAGATAAAGTCCGTTATTTGTTTCATCGGACACTACAAAGATTCTGGAAGTGTTATTTTTACTGTCAGAAATTTTCACCACTATCAAATTTCTTATCCTGTATGTCATCAATCATTATTTTTGTAAGTTCATCTCTCCTACAAGCACCGGCTAATCCAAAAATTGTAGCAACTTTTATTAGAAGGTAAATATTAGGTGCTTCTTTCATGAATCTTGAAACTTCTTCTTTGCTGAAAGTTTTTGATTTTTTGGCCGGTATCCACGTTTTGGTGTTTAAGTAGTGATGTTAGCTTGAAATATGAACTTAAATCAAGGTTCCTTTTTACTTTGAGGACACATTTTAACATAGAGTACTTACTCCATAAAGTATTAGGTTTATATGTTCTTTGCAAATCCGCAAATAGGCCAAGAAAACTTCTTCTTTAATACTTTTGTCCCCTTGCTGGAGCACCAGTTTTCGAAATGACTATATTGATTCTCATTTTTTACGAGATTTTGCTGGTAATAAATTCAAACTACGGTATTTGCTGCATCCAGGATAGAATCTGGTAGCTCCTCATCGGAACTACTCATTTTAAATAATTATTTTTGTCGGATTTTTATTTAATTAAAAAAAGATGCTATGACGCCTTTTCATTAAAAATGCTTGTTTGTATTGAAAATCATTTGTATCATCAAAATCTGACATGTGTTAAAATCACCAAGATTACATATTGTTGCTTGACTTGTCATAATCATTTATTATTATTATACAGGGTAATTAAAAAAATGTTTTTTTTTTTGTGATTTAGTTGAAATATTGAAAATTACTAAGTAACAAACAAAAAAGAGAATAAACTAAAACTTGCAATGGCTTCGTATATTGCATGAAATAGCCTACAATTACTAAAATACATATAAATCTTCCTTACCTGTAAGATTTTAGAGTAGTTTTACTTTTCCGCACGGCGTGCAGAAAAGTTCACCTTTCCGCACGCCGTGCGGGGAAAAGTGCAACTTTGCGAACTCAAATGCGTGCGGAAAAGTGGACTTTTCCGCACGCTCGTAGGAAAATATATTAAAAATTCGTCTATAATAATGTCATTATTATACCAGGTTGAAATGGCATATGCAGTTTTAGTATCTAACTTGAAATAAATTCAATAAAAACAATTTATTTCTTAGAAAAATGCTTACAGGGTCTTTGATTATATTTACGTGGCTTCTGGGGCCTTTATTTTTGAAGACAGAAAAAAATGTTTTTTATAAAAATTGTAGGATTTTTTTCATATTATCTTTTGAAATTACCAGTAAAAAAATATCGCAATAAAAAAATGGAAAAGTATAGGCAACTTCAACTTTTTTAAATGAAACACCCTGTATATTAGCGCTACACAACGAAAGATCTTTTTTTCTGATTTTAAATATATATACATTGATGATATTTGGATGAACCATTTTTAAGATATTTTAGGTTAAATGTTTAATAAATTACAAAAAAGTTTCATATTAGTATCAAGAAAGCCATGGAAACAATAGAATTGTTATGTTGCTGAATTTGGTGAGGGTTTTCTCTGGACCCATAATGTTTATTTTTGTGATTAAACGTTTCCTGCTAAAATGAGGGAAGACTTGTCGGATAAATTTCAACTTTTTACAATATCACTACGTCAAATTTATTAAAACAATTTTATTGTTTTCATAGTTTTCTTGATACTAATATGATTTTTTTCAATTTATTTATATTTTAGGCTTAAATATCTTAAAAATGGTTTATCCAAATATCATCAATGTAAATATATTTGAAATCAGAAAAAAAAAAGATCTTTTATTGTAGGGCATAATATACAGGGTGTTCCATTTAAAAAAGTTAAAGTTGTCTAAATTTTTCCATTTTTTTATTGCATATTTTTTTACTGATAATTTTACAAGATAATATGGAAAAAAAACCTATAACTTTTATATAAAACATTTTTTTCTGTCTTTAAAAATAAAGGCTCCAAAAGCCACGTAAATATAATCAAAGACCCTGTTACGTTCGTCGATTATTATGTTTATACACTATCTTTATACAATAGGTTTGTTCCAACAAGAAATCCGGTATCGTTTCGAAATCGTTTTTGAACTGTTTTTTGGTGCGCTTAGACGCATGCGCGGCCTTAAAATAGTTTCGTGACGGTACGAAAAGTACAAACGTTGGATCGCTTTGCGGCTCGTTTTTGGGACTGTCAAATTAAAAGTTTTTGAATCTTTTCTACTTATTATTTTTGTGATCAAAGTTAGCAAATATCACTCATAATATCGTCACTCATCTTTAAAGATAATTAAATTTAATGACGTGCTTAGGAGGTGTAAAAATTAATGTTTTTGAATAATTAAACAAGCGAGGAAATAGAAAATGCTAAAGCACGTTGCACGCTATTCGCTAAATAAAGTTAGGATTATGCAGTAAAATTAAATTAAGTTAAAATAAGTTAAAGTCACACAAGAAAAGATAAACATTATGTGATCAAATGGTTTTAATTATACAAATTAAATTAAATTTAAGTTAAGTTACAAAGATAAACAACTTTTAACTTTCTTAAATTTTTTAACCTTATCATAAAATGAAATAAACGTTTCCTTTTTAAAATAATTAAACTCCCACACAATAACATCATAAAATAGGCTTACAGAAACTCGTCTTTCCCATGCGTTATAAAAAAATGTAACAAAAGTATATATTTTTTAGACAAATATTTATTTAAGAAGTTAACAAATTACCAGATAGCTGCCAAAGAGTGCACCAATAAAATAGAAATCACGAAAACCCTATTAACAGTGATTTGCCCTACGTATGCTAAATTTTATTGTTATTTTTAAACTGATTGGTATGTTTTCACACAAATGTCTTAATTTATAATAACTTAATTTTTGTTAACTTAAATTAACTTTACCCGTAACTAAGCGATCCCAAGTTTTGTTGGTACACAAACAGGATCGTCCGATAACCGCCACGTCTCTGTTGGAACGCACTTTAATCATGCGCATGAGCGTGATCGTTCGGTGACGGTTTTTCGACGTGCTGGAACAAACCTAATATGTGCCAAGGAAGGGGCGTAAAATTCGGTCTTTTTCGCCCATCACATTCGTGAAATTTCAGAGTTTCAATTTGGGCCATTTTATTATATTTATAATAAGTCCAAGTATTTTTATTTATATCTACAATGAATTGGTAAAAAAATCAGAATGGCAAGTATCAAAAAAACCTTTAAACTTACTATTTTTATTGAATTTTTGCTATTTTACACGTTTTTGAACGTTTATTTTTTAAAAAATTATGATCCGTTCAAGCACCAAAATAAATAAATTCTAGTTTATGAACCTATTAAGTGTAATAATGAAGATAGAAAAATTATGTTGGTGCACAAAGTGTAACATATAGTTTTTTAAAATAAAAGATCAAACAAAGTGTAAAAAGGCAAAAATTCAATAAAAATAGCAAGTATAGTATAATAAAATGGCCAAATTGAAACTTCACGAATATGATGCGACGAAAAAAGGCCGAATTTTACCCACCTCCTTTAAGATATGACGTAATCGATTTTTTTTAAATTTAACCCATCTTTTTTTTAAGAGTTAAGGGAAGAAGACAAGTGTATTTTCAAAAATGTATATCAGGTTATGTATACATAACTGCCCGATTTCTTTTCTTTCGTGTTGTTTAGAAAATAGTAAATAAAATTTTACATAAAAAATAAGCCATATTTTGTTTACATTGGTAATGTTTCTTCAATACATGCTGAAAATTGGGAGAAGTGTCATGTTATTGCAAACAAAAAAGGTCCTATCAAATTTTTGGATATCGGCATCCCTAACGATCGTAACAGAATTATAGCTGCCATAATTTTACGATTCGCGAGGTTCGAAATCCCCTTACCCCAAATTTTCAGCATGTATCGAAGGAACATTATTTTTGGGTACTATTTTGTTATTTAATATTTTGCCAACGACACGAAATAAACATTTAAAATCGTTCAATTATGTAAACGTCATTATGCGCTTTAAAATACTCTTAATAAAAACTTGTGTTCCGATTTTAAAAAATTATCAATAATTGAGAACATACTGTAGTAGTCTGGGTAAATCTGTAATTCACCTTTAAATGATTTTGGAAGTACATGAATCAAGATAAAACCTTTTGCATTCTTTTAAGAAACAGATCAACTACAAAGGGTCGAAAAGGGATATTGGATACTACGAAAGGGGGTGTTTTTTACCCCATATTTTTACACCCTACACACCTTAAAAAAAACATTTAGCTAAAAAAATGTTTCATCATTTTTAATAGTACATATAGGTTTTTTTGGGCCACTGATTACAAATATAATATCAGAAATTACATTTAAGGGCTAAGAAGGGCTAAATTCACCTTTTTTTACCCCATACACCCCTAAAACATATATTTTGCTAAAAAAAGTTTTTCCCCGTTTTTAATGGTACATATAGGTTTTTTGGGTCACTAAAGTCGAATATGATATTAAAAATTACATTTGAGGGCTTAGAAGGGCTAAATACACCTTTTTTTACAATACACACGCCTAAAAATACATTTCACAAAAAAGTTTTTCCCATTTTTAATGGTTCATATGGGTTTTTTAGGCCACTAAATTCGAATATTATATTAAAAATAACATGTGAGGGTTTAGAAGAACTAATTTCACCCTTTTTTACATCCCACCCCCTAAAACCTACATTTTGCTAAAAAAAGTTTTTCCCGTTTTTAATGGTACATATAAGTTTTTTGGGTCACTGAATTCGAATATGATATTAAAAATTACATGTGAGGGCTTAGAAGGGCTGAATACACCCTAAACCCGTAAAAAATACATTTCGAAAAAAGAAGTTTTCCCCCGTTTTTAATGGTACATATAGGTTTTTTGGGCCACTGAATTTAAATATAATATCAGAAATTTCATTTAAGGGCTTAGAAGGGTTAAATTCACTCTTTTTTTACACCCTACACCCCTAAAACATACATTTCGTGAATTTCCTGTAAAATACGAATTTGTTTTTTTTTTGGCCACATTAATGCATATCAAAAAATAATGGCAGATTCAGATTTTACAGGAAGTTTTTTTTTGGGCGTAAAAAGGGGTGAATTTAGCTCTTCTACGCCCTTAAATGTAATTTTTAATATCATATTCAAATTTAGTGGCCCAAAAAAAACCTTATGAACCATTAAAAATGGGAAAAAAATTGTCATTTCTGGACTTAGAAGTATAAAAATTGATATGTGGGCAATTATTAAGAATAAAAAATAATCGGATAAAAATTTTGAAATTGCATCAATTGGGGGGGTTAAACCGCGTATGAATAATAACTTCTTTACAAACATCATTTAAATTAAAAAATAAAATAAAAAAATGCATTATGTAATGTTTTAGTGACAGGGGCAATATTTTGCTAGAACGGGAAAAAAAAACAAAATTGTGTAGTCTACAGGGGCGAAAAGCTAGTACATAATTTTTTGAAAATTACAAAAAAATGTACATTGACCTTTTTAGATGTGAATTCAGTCATAATTTTGACAAAAAAATAAGATAAAAATAACTTATCAATAATTATAAGATAGATAAAAAGCCCAAAGTAAAAAAATAATTTAATCTAAAGCAGTTAAACTCAATTTAAGCATGACATAATAGCAGTACTATGACCTCATCTTTACAGCAGGCCAGCAAAATACAGCATATTACACCTCTATTGATTTAACAGTCTGTGACCTAGAAAATTAATTTGTTTACTGCATTCTTTATATGCAGTATAAATAATTTAGAGGATCAATAAAAGAGTAAGTGAGAAAAAAAATAACAGGAACCTAATTAACAATATAATCTGATAAAAAGAGGGTTAAAATAATTATGTTTAATTTTAAAATAAATCTAAATAGACACATCCGTGGAGAAATACTCTGTTCACTTTGGTGTTCAGAGTCTATTTATGCCTAACGTTATTATGATTTGAAATGACAGAGAGAAGGATAGAAAATAAGGTTAAACAAAAATTGATTGAAAGCCAAGGACTGAACAGATCTCAAAATTTAATAAAATAAAGTAAAAAAATAATACAAGATATCTGCAAGTGAGGAAAATAATGCATAAAAAAAGGGTTAACAATAAAATATTGCCCCAAAAATTGTTAAATACTTGTTTCTTGGGTGTGGTGAAAGCTCCACTTTGAACTGATTACCTTTAAGTAAAAAGCCAAGAGAAAATATATTTATTTACGTACCAACTCGCCAAATGAATAACATAAAACCACACTCTTTATAATTTATTAATTAAAAATCCACAATCTTTTTAATATTTTAAACTTTCCAACTAAAACGGCACCGCACCCAACGACTGTCAAGACTTCCAATCCAATGACATCTGACAGCGATGAGCGATGACGTCGATTGCCTGCCCAGTGTTGCCGGTTATCTTGTGTTTGATTACTTTAAATGGTGTATTGCTGGTTACATACCAACAAATTTAAAGAAAATTTACGATAGAGAGTTACAACAAGATAAACACATAACGGTACGAAAACAAGGCATTGGTGACATTAGAGCTGGGATTCTGTAAAAATATAAGGAAAGAGAATGTCAAAATAGGAATCACATGTCCTGGTTGCCCTTAAAGGTAACTCATAAGTTTGTCACGGGGTAATTGTCTCGAAAGTTGCCTCCTCTCCGATTTTGACCAAATTTGGTATACGGGGGTTTTTTGGGGCGCTGATTACGAATCTGCAAAAAAATTTTCGGCAACGTTTCGTTTACGAGATATTCATCATCAAAGTTAAAAATCAAACTAACCTAATTTTCACTATATTCCCCCTTCTTTTTGTTGGGAAAAAAATGTCAAATTAATATAAAAACAAGTTTAAGGTGTTTGTGAAATATTGTGTACCAATTTGGTGTAAAAATCAAGAATTCTGTGCAAAAAGAAGGAGGAATAGTGTAAATAAAGTTAGTTTGATTTTTAACTTTGATGATGAATATCTCGAAAACGAAACGTTGCCGAAAAAATGCAGATTGTAATCAGCGCCCCAAAACCCCGTATACAAATTTGGTCAAATCGGAAGGAGCAACTTTCGAGACAATATGTCACGGTTTCGAAAGAGATAGAGAAAAGGAATGTCAAAAGATATGCCTACAGAATCGACCCCTGGGGTTCGAACCTATGACTTCTAAAGGCACCTTACCCGAGACCTTACCGCTGTATCGTCTTGGAGCATATACTACTGGAGGAGGTGTTCAATGCAATGAAATCGTGAGAGAATGAAAAGATTCAATTGCTCTTCTCTCGTACCTTGCACCTGATTGGCTGACAGGAATATCATTTTTGCCCGCCAACCAGTGGCGCCAACTAATGACGAACAAGGTGCGAGAGACGTAGCAATTGTATCATGTAACGCCATCTCTTTCTATTGCCGTTACGATTTTAGGGCATTAAGCACCTTTTTCAGTATTATATGCTTTGAGGGAAAAAGAGAAGAATAAGTGGACAACCTCCCTTTCTCGCTCCGCGTGGTAATTGGTCACCAAAGAGGAGCTGACCAATCACCACGCAGAGCGGGGTATATACCCGTCCCCGACGACCAATCGGCAAGCGCAGCGAGATTGGGAAAGGTTGATCCTTATTTGTCTTTCTCGCTCGCAGGGCTGCCTCTAGGAGACATTATGTTCGAAGCTTTAGACTAGTGCTGTGGCTAGTGTGATTCCTATTAGTAGGTAACCATTAGGTAACGCACAAACGCTAGCCACCAGAAAACGTCACCTTGACGTTTATCCATCTGTCAATTTTCTCAAAAATAAACATCTTCATTAGTGATATGGCAGTTTAAAACCTCATTTTTCCTGTTTTAGGATCAAAATTTCAGTGATTTTATCTCTCTTTAACATCAGTAAATTTTTCAACTGTTAAGAAAAGTTTCTAACAAGAGCAAAAACCAGTTAATCGCTTCGAAAAGTCGACTTATCCAAGGCGAGTTGCGTCATGTCATTTTGAGACCTTGATCGCTCTGAAGGACTACGTGTTTGAAAACATACGATTTACTTAAGTTTTTTTTTAATAAAAAATCCTTAAAGATTGCATCAAAATGTCTAGTGTTCGTTGCAGTTTGGCTACGGCTGGAAAATATGCATTTGCAGCCAGAAATAATAAGCTACAACAAGGTAAGATATGAAACAATTTGTTTTATTTTGTTAAATTAATTTTGCAATTAATTATTGTAAAATTTGTTGGACAGTCTTTTGATAAACATGTAATGTCATTACAAAATAATCACAGATTAAACGTTTAGTTTCTTTATTTTTGTTCATGTTTTCAAATGATCTATTATTTCATTTTTTATTTTCTCCATTTTTCAGGCTTTAAATTTTTTACTTTTAGTTTTATTTTTAAGCATCAATTCTGGTAGAGGCGAAAATCTATATTATTATATTGAATACATTATTTTAAATTTTGGCAGCATACTTCTGAAGTATACAGTCCGAGATACCCATTGTGGAATCTACCTTTGCAAATTGTAGTCAAGTTGTTCAGTAAAAGTTGCAGGAAAATTGGCAGTAAATTTCTTACAACTTGAGGACAAGTTGGCTACAAAAAGTTACAGTGAAAGTTATTGTCAGAAAATTGTACGGTATTTGACTACAAGTGTTGCTGACAATTTCCATGCCATTTGCGGTGGTAGATTGTCAACAACTAGTGAGCAAACTTGACTTAGTAACGAATTGTCGTTAACCTAACGTAAAATTGGTAACAACTACTAATGGGTAACTTTTTGTTTAGTAACACTGGCTATCTGGGATACCTCATGCACAAAAAATTAGAAAAATACGAATCTGTAAAGCCACCTCCTTGAGTTTTGGGGGTTATCGTATTCGGATTATCCCACCAAGTAAAAAAATAGGAAAACAACTTTGTATTTCTGCAAAGCATAGTTAGTGATAAGAACTTTTTGTAATTTGTTTGATCAAATTGTACATAGGTAATAAATAGGGCCTTGAAAGTTGCCTCCACTCCGATTTTGACCAAATTTGGTGTACAGGGGTTTTTGGGTTTTCAATATTATCATAAAAGTTAAAAATCAAACTAACCCCATTTTCACAATATTTCCCTTCGGTTCCCTTTTTTTTTTAACTAAATTGGAATAATATTTATAAAACCTTTTAAAATAATTTTTTATGTTTATTTCACCTTTTTTTCCATTAAATTGTGAAGCTTCATTTTCAAATGGGGCGGCCATGTTTGCTAATAATTCCTAGTGTATATGTTACCGTGAAATCAGGGTGAATGTAATTCACCATGAATCAAAAATTAAAAAAAAACTGAACGACATCTAACCAAAACTTAACCACCAACTAACCCCAAAATTATTAGTTTTAACCGAACGCACCAGAGTTTTGGTTTTGGGTTGGTTTGATTAGTTTTTTTTTTTTTTTGACTTATGGAAGTCGACATTTAATTTACCAGGTTTTTTGAAAGTGGATGCAATTAAATGGTAAAAGATATAAAATAAATATAAAAACGGGTTTTTTAAAGGTTTTAAAAATATTTGTCATTTAGTGTAAAAATCAAATCTGTACAAAAAGGGGAAGGAATAGTGTAAATGAGGTTATTTTTAATTTTAATTTGATGATAATATCTCAAAAAGACCAATTTTTCGGTTCGTGATCAGCTCCTAAATAACCCCGTTCTTGGTCTAGAGGGGCAATTTGGAAGGAATGGATTACTATCTTAAGTTGTCCTCTGTTGAACGTTAATTTAATTAGACCAATAAATTGGGACATCATATACCTCCAAAATTTTAAAATATTCTCATTGACAGAAGATTTGAAAATTTCAAGAATTTCATCCGGTCACTGTAAATCACTTATTAACAGGGATCCTTAACTTAAAGACAACAAATCTTAAAAAAAAATCCTCTGAACTCTTTCTAATAAGTCTATATGAGTTCTGAAATATGGAAACCACACCTGATAGCCATGTTCCAATAAACAAATTTATAAAGGAGCAATATAGATAAATAATAAATAAATACATAAATAATATGTTTATTTTAGCTTTTGGATGGTAAAAACAAAATTTTACACAAAAATAATAATACCAAAAATTTTTAAGCAATAAATAATAATATGTCAATTCATTTTAAAACATCTGTAAACATTTTTAGATCAGGTTGCATTTTTTACTTTGTCAGGCAGTTCATTAAAATGGAGAACATCATCATAAAAAGAGTTTTCTGTGAATATGTTCTATTTACCTAGGGATATTAAAATGTTGAACCAGGTTTAGTTGTGTTACTGTAACATAACAGTAACCAAGTATACCTATTTATTACAGTTTTAAAAAAGTCGCATAAGCCTTATTTTACTGTATTTGCAATCTTTGAACTTCTTTGGTACAAGAAATTAATAAAGAACAAAAATTTTGCTAAAAATGTTCTTATTAATATGTCGTGAATGTTTACATTTTGTCGGATGCAGGGGTCGGTTCCTTAAAGTTGCCGCAGAAAGTGGGAAAAAACCGGGGTCCCCAAAGGTGAAAACCCGCCTTGAATCGGGTTTTGGCTGCCCCCCGGGCTGGAACCTGTTAAATGAATATGTAAAATTTGGGCATTTTTTGGGGTCCTTTTACATTTTTTTGAAACTGCAGCCTTTTGAAAAAAAAAGATGAGAAAAAAGTTTCTTTTTTCTTCAATTAATTTTCTTTCAAGTATGGGACATCCTATTTATTTTATATATTTGAAAGCTCTTAAAAAGACATGTTAAGATATGGTACAGTAGGGGTTTGTGAACATTTAAAATTTATTAAACTTTTTTTAATTTTGTTTTTTAAATTTAAATAAAATGGTTATTTTTTTTTTTTAAATTTTTTATAAAAAGATCTACAGAAGCATATTTTATTTATATTAACTGGCAAATTTTTTTTAAATTTTAAAAATGTTACAGTGTTGCCATATTTTGTCTATCATAAAATTTCTTAGAGTTTTAAAATGCAACCCTCTGTATACAATACCAAATCTATATAAAATAATTAAAAGATGTGATAACAACGTGGGTCGGCGAATCACGTTTAACTTATGAATAATTGTCTTCAGGAAAGTATTTTTCTTTCCAACCATACTACACCCTGTATACTTTATATTATGAATTAATAAGGGGATTTGGCTAACTCATCTTAAACGAATTTATTGTATTGATTCATAATATTAAGTATACAGGATGTATGTGGTTGGAAAGAAAAATATGACTTTTCCTGAAGACAATCATCCATAAGTTCAAACGTGACTCGAGACCCATGATGTTTCATCGTTAAAAAGGTCTTTTAATTCTTTATCAGTATGTATCAGCCAGATGGAATAAATTCGATAATAAATAAATGGAAGCGTGTTTGAAAAAACATTTGGACACGTTTATTAGGATTTTTAGTTGCGCATTTTTTCCAGTAAAAACTTTTTATACAGGGTGAGTCATGTAACAGTGGCCAATACTAACTTTCCTATTTTAAATGCAATGCCCTCTATATTATTTAATTTTTAGATTTTTCAGAACATTCTAGATATATTTCATATATAATGTCCTATACCTATCTTTAACTGTTTCGGAATTGTTAGGTACTTCTAGATTTCTTTGCATGATTGCCACTTACTTAAGGGTTACTCTGCGGTAATATACCTACTAGCGAACAAGCATGCAAAAGAGAAAGAAGAATAGGTGTATAACCTCTCTTTCCCTCTCTCTCTTGATTTGTCGGCGGTGTATATACCCCTCCCACCTATCAATCAGAACGTGGAGCGAGAAAAAAATGTAATACATCTATTCTTCTTTCTCTCTCGCACGCTTGTTTGCACATTCGAGCGGCAAGGCTGCCTCTAGCAGGTATATGCACGAAAAGTAACCCTCAAGAAAGTGGCAGGCATGCAAAGCAATAAATGAAATAAATCTGAAACCGCTTAATATTTCCAAAACAATTGAAGATAGGGATAGGACATTGTACAGGGTCTTTGATTATATTTACGTGGCTTCTGAAGCCTTTATTTTTAAAGACAGAAAAAAATGTTTTGTATAAAAATTGTAGGATTGTTTCCATATTATCTTTTGAAATTATCAGTAAAAAAATATCGCAATAAAAAAATGGAAAAATATAGGCAACTTCAACTTTTTTAAATGAAACACCTTGTATATTATACCTACAACGAAAGATCTTTTTTTCTGATTTTAAATATACATACATTGATGATATTTGGATGAACCATTTTTGACATATTTTAGGTTAAATTATTAATAAATTACAAATAAGTTTCATATTAGTATCAAGAAAGCCATGGAAACAATTAAATTGTTATGTTGCTGAATTTGGTAAGGGTTTTCTCTGGACCAATAATGATTATTTTTGTGATTATATATTAAAATATGATTTTATTTAAAAACTGAACGGACATAAATTTATAAGGATAAAATTTGTAACATTTTAAGGTTAAATAAACTGTATAATCTGTTTTATTAAGTTCAGATGCCGCATCTGAGATTGATGTTTCAGGATTTTCTAAAATTATTCAAAGTAGTTAGTGCCAGTCCAATAGAAGAAGTATAATAATTATCCTGAAAAAAACGAGGATATCCAAAACTTTGTTTTCATATCGTGCTGCAGTCCTTTTCTTCATTTTAAAGCTTTTTCGTTCAATAAACTTTCTTACTATGTATTTAATGGTATCTATAGATGGTCCCCATTGTTAAGGATATAAAAGTAATATTCTCTTTGCACTGTCTCACATTATTATTGTTACCATAAAAAGACGCATAATACGATTTTTTTTCTTTGAATAGCCCATCGACAAAAAAGTAATACAAACTACTTTTAATAGTTAAAATGATAAATTTCAATTTTTACAATATTAAGACGTCAAATTCATTAAAACAATTTTATTGTTTTTATAGCTTTCTTGATACTAATATGTTTTTTTTCAATTTATTTATATTTTAAGCTTTAATATCTCAAAATGGTTCATCCAAATATCATCAATGTATATATATTTGAAAACATAAAAAAGATCTTTCGTTAAAGTATATAAGGGCCATTTAAAAGTTGAAGTTGCCTATATTTTTCCTTTTTTTAGTGCGATATTTCTTTACTGATAATTTCAAAAGATAGTATGAAAAAAACCTACAATTTTTATATAAAACATTTTTTTCTGTCTTTAAAAATAAAGGTTCCAGAAGTCACGTAAATATAATCAAATACCCTGTACATAAAATATGCCTAGAATGTTTTGACAAAACCAAAAATTGAATAATATACAGGGTGTTGCATATGAATTTTTGTCCGAACTTTTTTCTCAAAAGTCTGCAGTTTCTAAGAAAATGTATAGGACCCTAATAAAATGCCCATCCTGTACCTTTAATTAAAATGTCTGTTACAAGAATTGAAATATGCTCACTCAATATTTGTTAAAAAAAATCAAAACGTAAAAAAATGAAAAAAATGCATTTTTTTTTAATTGCTCATAACTTTGTAGTATTGGTTTAGAGGAAAAACGAAAAAAGATTTTTAAAATTAATTTTCAACAAGGTAAAATTGGTTATAAATCCAAAAATATATTACTCTTGTTGGAAAAATAGCAATTAATAAGTTTTTGGCAAAAATTTTATTAGACTTAGATTTTTGAAGACCCCCAATGTTTGAAAATTTTTCACAGTAATTTTACAATGTCTTTGAAAAAAAAGAAAATTTTTGCAAATTGGTTAGAGTCGAAAATATGGGTTTTTTAAAACATTTACTAAAGATATCAAGCTTTAAAATTTTTGAAAATAAAAGGTTGATAAATTTGCCCCCTTAGCATTGTTTAAAGTCATAAACATTTTTAAACAATTAACAAATTTTTTGTTTAAACAATGAAAAAAATCCCCTACAGTTATTTTATTTGTAAAATATTAATAAAACTAAACAATAATTTTATATAAAACATATGTAAAGTTCTTTTTTTCTATTGTACTATTGACTAATTAAAAACTCCGAAATATTAGAGGAAGCGTCTTTTCAGTACTTTCAAGCCATTTGCAGTAAAACTTTTCATTGAATTGCCTTTTTAGTTTATTTTCTATTTTGCAATAAGCATAATCCGTTTTTCGATTCTATCTCTCCTATCTAATCCTGTCTTGTAGGAAATTAAATTACAAAAATTTTCTCTAAATACATTTTTTACTTACATGCTTTGTATGTATTTTTTTCATAACAACAAAAAATGGCTAAGCCATTTTTTGTTAAAATATTTCAAGACTTTATGGCGGGTTACAAGCTAACAACGGTTTAGAATTTTAACGAAACGTTATGTCGGGGCTATTTAATGGGTTTAGTAGCAACCTTCAATATCTACATTTTTAAACTTCTAAACCGTTGTTAATTTTTGTGCAACACGCCAATAAGTTTTTACAAGTCAAGTAATGATTTACCAAAGGGAAAAGGACCTGAAGATATTGTAAAAGGGTGCCAAGGGTGAATATGAACATATTACCAAGTAAATCAAAAAAAAGATAGAACGAGATACACCCAATTTTTTAAAATTTGGTCAAGAAGAATTAATTATTTTAAAAGTGTATTGTTTCTTGTTATAAATTATGTCACTAAAACAATGAATGTTTAAAATTAGTGTTTTTTAACGGGTCATTCAAAAATAATGTTTCCAACTGTTGCGGAAATTTCTTGCCCGAACTCCGCTACGTTCAACGACAATCGCTGAGGGGAAAATATCACTTCTCACTTTTTAAGAAAACTACTATAATAACAACTAGAAGATTCATCTGTCAATTTATTTTATACTTAAGAATATTTTAATGGTTAAATAAGCTGTTTAGGGAAAATTTAAAAAAGTTGATAAACTTTATTTCAAAACAAATTGCAGCTGTGAATTTCAAACTAAAAAATTTTGAATAAAAAATTGTTCGAAGAAAAATACTGTGAAATATTTTTAAATTTTTTCATTTTAAAAAAAATTTTTTACTAAAAAAAAAAAAACAATTGTATAATTGGGGGCTTTTATATTTATAATAATCCAATATTTTAAATTTTACATCTACAATAAATTGGTAAAAAAATCAAAATGGCAAGTCTAAAAAAAAATTTTTTAAACTTGCTATTTGTATTAAATTTTTGCCATTTAACACGTTTTTGATTTTTTATTTTTAAAAAGTTTCATGATCGTTTTACGCAAAAATAAAAAAGCTGCTTTTTTTCACCCATTTCCAAGTGTCGTAAAAAAAAATGGAAATACATTAATGAAATCAATTTAGGCGGTCAAAGGATGGCGAAAAGGTTTTTGATTATATTTAGAACAAAAGGGGGGGTTTTGATCAAATTCGGCATTTTTTGCGTGAATTTCAAAAATTCAATCTCAAAGTATTTACTCTAGCGACTTTAGATATATTTTAAAGCAAAATTTTGGGAAAATTATGTCAAATTATTTCAAATTTTAGCTTTAAAAATTTTTTTTGGTAATAAAAATAATGTGTAAAAATGTCCTTTTTTTTCAAAAAAAATAAAAATTTTTTAAGCTTTATAAAACACTCTGTAGAAATAGTAGAACTCCCTTTATATAGCTAGTTTATAAGCATATTAATTTAATTTTAAAAGAAAAAAAAAATTTTTGGGGTGCACAAAGCCCTTTTGAAAAAAAAAAAACATGTTTATGGGGTTTTTTTTTTGATTTTGCCATGTGTTTTTTTTACCAATTTATTTAGATGTAAATAAATATATTTGGACTTATTATAAATACTAGATGAAAAGTAGATAGTATCCCCTTTAATTTGGAAAAGTTTTTTTTGAAAATTGTTAACTGTTGGCTATGGTAGGATTTGTCCTTTTTTTGGGACATTCTTCCATATAGTTTATTAATAAATATTTGTTTATTATTGCTGTGTTTATTTTTTTTTTTTTATAAAACCCCATATTTAATTTAACAATGTTGGTCAATTATTTTACCAAGGTTTCTTTTGACCTTTCTGAATGCGATTATCTTCAATTATTGCATTATATAAGTACATAAAACTGTACAAGTTACCGAACTAATTTTGTTACCTGAAAATCATGTTTATATATTGTTTAAATTACTTTTAAAGGTTTTTTCTGGCTATTCAAAATTTGTTTTTTTTTTAAATTCAACCTAACAATTGTTTCAAAAAATGTTGGTCACGAAGTTTTTTTTGTCACACATAAGATTAAAAAAGAATACAAATTAAATTCTATGTTTATGCTATGAAATATGTATTATACAGTGTGTCCCAGAATAGGTGACCAAATAGGACAAATATACCAAAATGTTTAAATTTAAAATAAGTATTTTGCGGTTATGGTCTGCATGGTTTATAGAATCGTTTTGAATGATCGCCGGCTAGAGATGAAAAACTATCCGCAGGTGCTGCGATTGCTTACCCCCAAACACTCATTTGCATGACCATCTCAGAAGACTGTTTGACACTTTTTAAGCGTTTTCTAACTAAATTTCGTCGCCGATTTTTACTGTCGATGAAATTTTGGGTCTCCCACTTTTTGCCGAGATAAAACAACAATCGTCAGTGGACAGCGAGGGAAAGGGGTTGCCGAATGCCCATTACCTTTCTAGAAATCTTAATAAAGGAAAAGGGAATAACTATAAATTCTAGTTTCTCAACTTACTTGACCAGTTGAAAAAATATTTACAAGCCCCATTTAACAAAAATAATTTATTTTTCCAGGTCAATGCACCTTGCCCAAAAACCTAATTGCCATGGCTGGTTTTCTGACCTTATTTAACCCGATTTGACTCCGTCGGTTTCTATTTTTTTCCCAATTTGAAAAAAACTTTCCTTAGATTTACGTGATTGCTGCCACAAACGCCTATTTTGAAAATAGATAAACCCCTACAGCTGGCTCTTAAGCATCAATGGTATAAATGTTTGAGTTACACGGAGACTATGTGAAAAAATAAAAATTGTTTTTAACTCATATATTGCTTTTTTCTTACTTAGGTTGGAAACTTTCTATCCCCTTCTCAGTTCAGGGGGAATAGCTCTAGGCTTATAATAGTCCATTGGGAAAAATGAAAAAAACCTAAAAAACTAGAAAATTTTTTTACCGTCAGATTTATTTGAAAAAAATTTTAGTTTTAATATAAATAATAAAATCGCTATCCTACGCATGAAAGGTTTGCAGTCACTTTAAAATGGGCCGTAAAAATCATTTTTTTTTTTTTTTTCATTCTTTCCATGCCTTTTCGGGTCCATTTTTTCATATAGCCAATTAAAAAATTTGGTTTAACTTCACTTATAATTTCTGCTTCAATAATTGAAACGTTAGGTAAAAAGTCTTCTATTATCTCACTTTTAAACATATCTGCCTTTTCAGTAGTTATACTTTTTCATTTTTGACCGATTTTTTTGCAACCACATTTATTTGCAATTGTACTTAATAATAAAAAAATTAAATTACCGAAATTTTTTTTTTGGATCAATTTTATAAAAAAACATCAAAAAAAATGAAACAATTCCCCGGGGTTAACATTTTTTCGTAAGTAGGCCGGGCCTTAAAGAAAATTAACAAAAAAACTGATGGAAAAAAAATTCTGAATTTTCTAATTTTTTTTATTATTTTAAAGGACTATAATGGACTTCGCTAATTCGTGTGCCCTCAATAAATTAATATCATTTTTTTTAAAATTTTTAGGTATACCCCGCTATCTACCAAAAGCAACTTCCAATTAAAAACAAAATCTACGAGTGTAGTGCTTTTAAAACCATCGGGGGGAGGTGAGCCCCAACTAGTACTACTCAGCCTCCCAATAATACAACTACCAGTGGAGGAAATAATGGAAAAAAAAAAATACTCTTCATGTCCTAAGTGGGGATCCCTTAATGTGGAGACATTCGCAGCTCTAAAAGGGAGGAATACAATGCTTTTTTTTCAGTGACCCCTTTTACCTACCATTATATTTAAGGTTTTTGGGTTTTAAAAAGAATTTCCATCTATCTTGTTTGTATCATGAAATGAAAAAAAATCATTCAACCTTTAGGCTTCTTTTAGAATGATCTTAATTTCCAACCATATTTTTAAAAAAACTTTAAAAAACTCGACCCCAACAGGACAGCCCCCCCCTAATTTATATCTATGTTTTGAGTATGGGTTTTTCCCTCTTTGCATTTTTTAAATTTCCCTTTGCAGATCAGT
>JAHBCN010005949.1:0-51683 GCA_019359885.1 Listronotus oregonensis | reverse complement strand
CGCGTTTTTTGAAGTATGAAACGTATATAAGCTTTACGCTTATGCATATCTTATTTTTACTTGCAATAAAACTTCCTCTTCACTCATCCGTTTTCGGACGTCCGATAACCAAAAAAATACTGCTTTTCTATGAGTTAATTGTTACAATTTTCATTGCTTTTACCTAATAAATACTCTATAGTAGATAAATATAAAAGTACAAATTTTTTACTTTAACCAAGCTGTAAGTGCAAAACTCTCGCTTTTCTATACTATTGGTTCACATACAAAAAGCATATTAGTTAATTTTGCAGTCAGAATTTTTTAAACCCCATTATATGGGGACAATTAAAATTACCTTTTATTTATTTTTTTTTGATGTTTTTTGGGGGTTTTTTAAGGTATGCCCATGGAAAAGGTTCCATGTTTTTAAAACAAACAAAAACCCCTTAGTTAAAAAAGGGTGAAAGTTTTAATTTCTGCCTTTCTTTTTTATTTTTTTAATGTGACAAGGTCCCCCCCAACCCAAAATTTTCCAAGTTTTGGGGATGTCCCCAATTTTCCCAGTTTGCCCACCTTTTTAAAAGTTTTTTTTTCCATTGCATCAAAATGATTTTTTATTTAAGTGCCTGGAGTGTCTTTCCCCGAGATAAACACATTAAAAGGATCCCAAAAACCTTTATGGGTTTTTTTGGGCCCAAAATTTTTTCAAACCGGTTTTAGTTCTTAACACGGTGAAAAAATTTTTAGGCAAAACCCAAAAAGGCCTTAAAAACCCCACCCTCAAAAGTCATAAAATTTGGGGGGCCTTTTTGAGGGTGATTTTAGGGGGGGGAGGCGTTTTGGGTTTTTTGCCCCCAAAAGCCTTTTTGATCATCGGTTAAGAATTATCACTATGCAAAGTTTGAAAAAAACCAAAATTGTTTCCCAAAAAAAAAGGGGATCCATTAAAAGTGTGTTTTTTTTCGAGAACCGCTGCTCCTAGAGACTTAAATAAAGTATTTTTTTTGATGCAGGGGGTTTTTATAACTTATTCTTTAATAAACAGTTCAATATTCTATTTTAAAAAAAAAGTTACACATCAAAAAAAAAATGAGGTAGGCCGTAGCTGGCGCCCTACTAGCAAAAACAAAAGCGTGGACGAATTTAAATTTCTCGCCTCGGGGAAAAAAAACCCGATCCCCTTTTTTCCCCCCCGGTCATTTGGTTTTTAAAAATGATTAAAAAAAACGAAAGCAAAATTAAAAAAATTTTAAAACCCTGTATCTTAATAACTAAGCATTTTAGGGCCCAAACGTTTATATGAACTTTTCGACTTAAAATCGATCCCCCGGGAAAGCCTTTTCCTTTTTAAAATTATGACATACCATTAAGTAACACCCTGTATGTATAATCTATTTTAGTGTTTTTTTTTTTCTCTCTGTATATGGGGAATATATGGTTAGATTGTTTTTGCCTATTATCTTGTCACTTTTAAAAAATTTTTAGAATGTATATTTCAAATGTAATGGTAATTTTTAGGGGGTTGCAAATCTTTTTAAAAAAGGGCGGGGTTTGGGGTTATCACGAATCTAAAAAATTTCCCAAACGTTTCTTTTTTGGGATACCCCTCATCAAACTTAAAAAACCCCTTTTTTCCTCATTTACCTATTTTTCCCTTTTTTGTACACAATTTTTTTGGTTTTTTTAATAAAGTGGCAAAAATATTTTATAAAATTGTTTTTTTTTTCACCTTTTTTTTCATTAAATTGCCAAGTATTACTTTTAAACAGGGCGCCCAAATTTGGGGTTAAAAATGCCCATTGTATACCTGGTTGCGGCGTTTGAAAGTTAATTTTTACAATTAAATGAAAAATAGGTATAAAATAAATATAAAAATAAGTTTTTAAAAGGTGTTTATCCACTGTTGTTCCAATTTAATGTAAAAATCAAGAATTCTGTGCAAAAAGAAGAAGGAATAGTGTAAATAAGGTTAGCTTGATTTTCAAGTTTGATAATGGATATCTTAAAAACGAAACGTTTCCGCCAAAAAAGGTTTTCAGATTCGTGATCAGCGCGCCAAAAAACCCCCGTATACCAAATTTGGTCAAAATCGGAGTTGCGGCCATTTTCTAGACAATTACCAAATAAATAAATAAATAAGTACCTAATCTATGAAAAGTAGCGCTGGACATCCTTAAATAATTAAAGTACCTTTCGAAATCTGTTAATCTAATTTCTTGTAGTAAATTGTAGTAAGCACCCTTCCCTTTCTTAAATATATCCCGAACCCAAAAACATTTTAGTTTTTGATTTCTATTTTGTATCAAAAGAGATAAAAGTAAAATGTTATTTAATCTGCAAATACTTTTGCCCCATGATTAACATTTATTTTCAATAATAGATGTTAATTTTATAAAATTAGGTGGTATAAAAAAAAAACACAAAACAAACAAATCTAAAAAATCTGGGTTAAAAAATGTATGATACCGGAAGAAACTTAAAATTAGTTTAACTTTATAGATTGTCGGACGAAATGTTAAAATTATTTAAATGAAAATTGGTGCCAAATTCCCAGACCAATAAAATACTTTCGGATTGTCAGAAATCGGATGCATGAAATGAAAGCTTTACAGTCTGATAAGTATTAGAAAATAGTACAATACAATTATAAAATTTATATAATTTTTACTTTAATGTTAATGAACCTCATAAACAAATTGCCGGATCAGTTATTTATGTTAATTATATTAAGGAATGGGTTTGTTCTTTCTCTTTTATTTGTAAGATTTATCAAATATTTTAGTTTTTTCATTAAAATAATACAAACGTGCTCCATTTGAAAAACACATTGTCAGCCACTAAGTGGTTGGTAAAATAATATTTAAGATTAAGGTATTAAAACATTTTTAGTTGATTATTTCATTCATTAAAAATTTATCAACCAAAGCCTATTTGTTTTTTAAATAAACAGAAAAAGTCAGCATGAAAGTCGAAATGAAAGTTTGTTGTAGCAATTATGAACTGCCATCCATAATTTGTATTGTTTATTTTATTATTTAAAGTGTGTCTTTTAAACAAATTTTACATCCAGACTCTAAATAAAAAAATTTAAAAATGTTTTTACAGATTTAAATATATTTAAGAAATATAAACATTATAGCCATTTTATCAAAGTACCACATTTCAGTTTTTTTTCAGTAAAATTGTCTTAAATTCTTCCAGTGTAACGGTTTTTCCAGCTTCAATAGTTATTAAGATCCCAATATGTAGGGGTAATTATTTCTTCATCACATTTGTTGTCTAATTTGCCTTAGATAAATAAACTAAAACTAAGCTTTGTTATTTTTTCCTAAAAATAAAAGCGGCAATCCTTTATTTAGTTGAGCACAGATAATTTATTCATCCCAGGGCCGTATCTAGGCGGTGGCGAGATGGGCGCCCGCCAAGGGCGCAGCTACCTGGGGGGCGCAAAATCGACCATGAAAACATGTTTTCATCAGTTGTCAGTATCGTTGTTATATTAATATTTTTTATTAACAAAATTAATTAAATAAATAAATTACAACAGAACAGTTTTATAGCAAATTTTTAACTTAGATACTTAATTTAATTATTTTCAATATATTATTAAGACTGAAAAAATGTATGAATTAATAATAAAATATTAATTTATCCAGATACCTATAGTGAGAATATAACTGCTTAAATTTTTTTAATATTTAAGCTGCAGATAATTGGTATTTTATACATTGGGAGCTCTAGTTCCAAACTTATAATGTATTTTTCTGGTAGTTTCGTAAAAATCAATGAATTATTCGTTTAGCTAATATATATGTTTTAAATTACTTTCACCATGGGGACTTCAGAAACGGTAAGAGATACAGGGAAGTTAAAATTGGGACAAATTTGCCTATAGGGAAGCCCAATAATACACTGTTAAAAAATTTGAGTTATCTGTTGTAATTTTGGAAATTTGGCAAAATAACTAAAATGTCCAATTTTTCTTTTTATTTTTTTACGGGCTTATTTTAAAGGGTAAAAAAATCTAAAAATACATTCCTATCGGAACTTTTTGCGCCTTATGTATTGGTGAAGACAAAAATTTTTACGACGTTTCGTTTTCGTCTGTCCGGTAGCGTAGTGGTCAGGAGCCTCGGCTCGATCCGGGTTCGAACCCAGCCCCGCCGGGGACATATTTAGGTAGTAGTTATTAAAATAACGTCCGTGGTGGCACTACCGCGTTGTCTAAAAAGGTGCTGTGAAATGCAATATTGCATGTTTCAGTGCTTGGGCAGCGTTGACGGAACTGGGGCATAAAGATGGGTTAAACATCGAAAAACCCGGCACTCACGGTACTCTGGTATTTAGGAGTATATATGTATATGTCTAATATAGTATATATGTATATGCAAATTCTTCGTGAGTTGTGACAAAGATAAAAAAAAAACATCTACAACATTATTACTTTTTTTTTAAATACGGCCCTGGATTTTTTTATTAATACGCAATTTTGCCCGAATTTAAACTTTCTCGTTTCTTACCGTTTCCGGTAGCCCAATGGTGACAGTCGAATTTTGAAAGACCCTGTATATTTTAAAATCTTTTTTACATGTTTGCATAGCAAAGATTTTAAATAGTTTCTGTAAATACATATACAAGTTTTTAATTAAATATTTTGTTGCCTATTATTTAATTTATTCAAGTATTAACGTTCGTTTTAGTGGGCCTGCTAAGCACAGTATTTTTGTAACTATTATTTTATTGTTGAGAACATTTATTCTAAGTTTAATCATCCTCAAATAGGAATGTATAGTTGATTTATATTCCAATTTTTTTAAACCAGATACAAACAGTTGTTTTATGTAAATTGTGTCTATTTCAAATAGTAGGCTGACATTTCCATATAAAAAAATATAGAATTTGACACAAATTCCATCACAAAATTGGTATTTTAAAGAAACGAAATCCTCGGATCAAAAAACTTTAGATCTACAACTTTGCACATTAATTTTGTTAAATTTCCTGGGGAAAACCTCAGATCTCCCCGTTTTCGTTGAAGGGTATTCCATAATCCCCAAATCCCCCGGTGTGTGAAGGGGCGCAAATATTAAGCCCCGCCAAGGGCGCGGCCATACCTAGATACGGCACTGATTCATCCTAAAACATTGTCAAAGAAAACAGGAAAAAAAAAAGAAACATATGTCTTATTTTATGTAGGAGCGCTCATTTAACCTGTAGAAAAATAGAGGAAGGTTGTGTAGCCAGATCTGACGTTCAAAAAATTTTAAAAAGGTATAAATATCATTCTTATTAATTTAAAATAGTGCAACATTTACACCCCAGAAATGAAAAGCGCCGAGTTCGTGGCTTTGTCAGTGGTGTTGTAAACAAATCTGTACCTATGAATGGCAGACTAATCTTGTCATCCGATCCAATTAATAAACATGACATGTTGGTCTTTACAAAGTCTAATTTAATTTTAGGGAGAGAACAACAAGGTTTCTTTGGGACTAGTTTTAAGGTGGGTTCAAACAGAAATTTAATTTAATTTAGCATTTAATTTTACTTAATTTAAACAGTTAAATCAACGGTTCATATGGAGTCGTTCATAGAAATGACCGAATTTAAAATTTAATTTAAAAGTTTTATCTTTTAGAATTAAATTAAATTTAATGATCAGTAATGCGCATGCTTGAGAAATCAGCTGGCAACTGACACCGAATTTTTTGATTTTTAAAGTATTTTCAATTGACAGCAAAAATAATAATCAGCTAGTTGCTTACGTGTTTTTTGATTTTATATTTTATAAACCAAAAAAAACTTTCTCCAATGGTTTTCCGCAACAGACTAAAAATTTAGGTTCTGAATTTTGATTGACATAAACATAAAAATAAAATTTTTTGCGCAGACGCAAATAGACATATTTTATTGGTCAAATATAATATTTTTAAGTTTCATAAATTTTTGTATGACCGAGGGTGGTAAAAATAAAATTAAATCATAAATTTGGCTAAATTTAATTTAATTTAGCATTTAATTTTACTTAATTTAAAAAGTTAAATCAACGGTTTCATATTGAGACGTTCATACAAATGACCGAATTTAAAATTTAATTTAAAAGTTGGCCAACTTTTATCTTTTAGAATTAAATTAAATTAAATGATCGGTAATGCGCATGCTTGAGAAATCAACTGGCAATTAACATCGAATTTTTTGACTTTTGAAGTATTTTCAATATTTCAATTGACAGCACAAATAATAATCAGCTCGTTGTTTACCTGTTTTTTGTTAGTTAGGTTGTGAATTTTGATTTTAATTAAAATAAAATGACATGTTGGTTTTGCGCAGACGCAAATAGACATATTTTATTGGTTAAATTTAATATTTTTAAGTTTCATAAATTTTTGTATGAACGAGGGTGGTAAAAATAAAATTAAACCATAAATTAGGTTAAATTAAAATTAAATTAAATTTCTGTTTGAACCCACCTTTATTGTCGAATACCAGTTAGTCAGAATAATTAACCTTATAACAATATAACTATTTTACTTCATAGCTAGATGCTATTATTGACCTGTACTCAAGCATTTTGTTTTTACTATTATTTCTTAGAACAAGTTTTATTTATATTAGTGAGTTAATTTTAATATTGTTTGATATTTTAATTATAATTTTTGTACATTCATATTTTTATTTTATGCTAACTTACTTATGAACATAAAATTATTATTTGTGATTGTGAACATAAATAAATGTCCATCTACGTGTCTATAATTTGTTGTGTGAATGCCTGCTTTTATGTGCTTATTACCTTAATATTGTAATTTGTAAAATATTTTTTCTTCTAATTATGTGTTTAGGAAGCCACCGAAGAAGAACTTACTAAAGCTATAAGCAGATGTAAAGAATTAATTCTAGAAAAAACAGAATGTTCAGTTGAAAGAAAGTGGCTGGTGAGACACTTGATTGAATTAAGGTTAAGACTTCAAGAATGTAAAGAAGCTATGGCTGATTCACAGTATGTATCTATGTTTTTATTTAAAAAGTAGTTCAATATCACTTAATAATAAAGTAATGATTTATGGGCTTTGTAATGGCTGATTTAGGGTTTTTAGAAATGTAAGCAAATAAAAATTTTGGTGTAGTAAATGTCTGTCACCGACGCTACCCCGTTCTGAATTTTAATAGTTTGTTGCAATTCTGTAGTGACATTTAAAAAAAATAATAATTATTCCTATATTTTAACATAGTCAAAACAAATGTATCTTTGCTGCACATATGCTAAAGGCCTAAGTACTAACATACCGTGAATGTCTTAGGTATGGTGTGTTGAAATTAAATAAATTGTATGTCTAATATTACATACCACCAAAGTTTATCAACAAAAAAGAACTATTAGTAACAAAACTGGTTAGTAAGTTAAATTAAGTAAAATCATACAATTTTCCATTGATCAAAACTATCCAAAAAGGGGTAAATAATTTAAATTTCTATTAACTTTAAATTCTGGGTATAGTCTAAAATACTTAATAAATAAATCCTTAAAAATAAATATTTATGAATAACAGTATACAGGGTGTAAAAAGTATGATGCTCACGATTTAAATGGGCGATAGTGGAGCTCAAAACAAGTCAAAAAGTTTATATGACATATGTGTCTAAACTTGACAGATTATTGTCTAAACGATGCCAAAGTAAGAACTTTAGAAGCAATTATTTCTGAAAATCTTAACAATTGGAAACTTGTGTCGTAATCGCTTATCAGTAGATTTATTTAGTAATAAAATATACTAAGTTTTAAATGTTTCAATCTACAAATAAAAAGAAAAAATAAAAATAATTTTCCCCCAGTTAAAAGGTTAAAAACAATTGACAACAGAGCTAACTAGAAGCCTTCTGCATGAAGTAAAGTCAGGTGTACATTTTGCTCACCGGCCCGGCCGCGATATTTTTGTTTGTTTCTAAATCGGGAAAATATGCCGACATGTTTTAAATTTACGAACACCAATGTACCAAAGATTTTTGAAAACGGAATGTGTGCAATCGAGAAATCTTATTCTTTAAGCAAAATAAAAAAGTGATGTTTTAAAACATAATAATTTGTGTTCTTAAAATGGATATTTTAGTCTATTCTTTTGGTAAGTACAACAATTTTTTAATTACAAATAAAAACCAAACAATAATAATTTATTGTTTTTTACTTAAATTTAATTTCATAATAAATATCAAAATAAATTGCAAAAAGTAATTTTTATTTTTTGCATGTAAATGAACATCTCCTTAAAAAAAGTGTAAATATGCAAAATCTCGCAGAAAACGTTCGACATTCCGACTCGCTGCGATAAAACGGGTGCGGTTTTGCCAACTTTTTTAAACTTTGAAATGCCATATTTCGAAAACAATTAACTTTTAACCCATATGTTCTTGGCTTTTTCAACTTGTTTTAAGCTCCACTATCGCTTATTAAAATCGTGAGCATCATACTTTTTACACCCTGTATATTTTTGAAGACTTTTGAAAAAAATGTTGTTAAAACGCGAAAATGCTTAGGCTCATCTACTTTTTGGTTGTTAAACAAAAACTTAACACCTATTCTATTTATATTTTTATAATTTAAACAGATTTTTATTGTTTTTATTCGATTTTTTTAAAAATTCAAACATATATCAGAAACATTTCTAGCTTTTTTAGATGGCTAATAATCCAAAAAGTATTTTTAGTTAATAAAAAATTTTAAGAAACCTACTACCAATTTTTTTTAGGCATCCTAGAAATAAAAGCAGTGGTGTATCAAACAGAACTATTAAAGGTCATCATTTAAAACTACAGCCACTACTAAGAAGTACCACCCATACATATTGTGATCATTGTACTGGAACAATTTGGTGAGTTGCAGGTACCATTATTTATATACCTCTAACCAAAATAAAGTCATTTCTTGACCCTAGAATAGCCTTAAAACGGTATTAATTTTCTTTTAAAACATATCTGTTTATTTATTTTCATTTAAAAACTGCTAGTAGTTCTCAAAAAATGGATATAATTTTAAAAAGTATGGTAATTGTCAGATGCAAAATAAGCTGATCGTTTTATGAACAAATTAAAAAAGCAGACTATGTAAGCAAACTCGAGATTTTATAAAAATACTTAACTTTTTGTAAGGTTAAAATCGAATTTTACAGTACTCTGGAGCTACAGGGTCTATACTTTATATCGGTGACAATACAGGGTTATTCACAACTCATCCCTAAAAACTGAAGAGAATAATGAGTATTCGAGCGAGAGCTCATAACAAACTTCGAGCAGGTATTTTCAGGTGTAAGAAATTTTGATCAGTAGAACTTGAATACTATGGAATTAAGGAGAGGATCATCTGGCAGACTAAATCGCCATTCGTTGCTAATGTCCATGATGCAATTATTGCAAACAATTTTAGCCAGAAAAAAGCATTGTAGTTCTAATGAAACAATATTTATAAAGTAGACATATGAAACATAAAAATAATAAGTCCAAGATTCCAACTTTGATATGATGACCAAATTACTCCAAACTTGTATTGAAAAAATGTGCCAAAGAATTATTTATTGGCCGCTTGCCACTTGAATTTATATGAAGCGATTTCGGCCTGTTTTGGTACCCCGATTTTGGTAGGTGACAATTGGTATGTCCTACGTCACAACCGTAACGTCTATGATAAAACTAGTATGCTTTGTTATTTATTTATATAATGAGCATAACTTGACTGTCTTTCTAAAAGAAATCCTCAGACTCGTCAATGTTGGTAAATGTCAATTAAATTTATGTTGGCCTACAAGAAAGTTAAGGACTAATACCCTCCAGCATGTTATTATTGAGCATAACAGCATATGCTAAAGCTCTATTGGATATCGCTGCATTGCTCAATAATTAAATATAACACGATGCAAAAATCAATAAAAAACACACAAATTTATTCTAGGTAAATTTGGCGCAATATATTTAGCGATTGATGTCAATATGAAAACCAACAAAAATTTGTAGTCATTTCCTCCGATTTAAAATTTGTCAAATTATGGCTAATCCAATAACTTGAAGAAAAAATGTCAGCTGATTATGAGGTGGTGGATCATACGTCAGCTGGTCATATGAACAGGAAAAAAATATATATTTTTAGTGATTTCTTCTAAATTGAAAATTTATCAGATGACAGTTTATATGCTATTGCGAATAAATACAAATGTCAGCTTGCTGTATCTCGGTGGAAAGATTGTCAGCTGCTGCCTTGAAAGGTTAAACTGGAGATACATAACCTGTTATTAAAGTCGTTGCACTTTTTCTAGACTTTTTTTTTAATGCAAATTGTTTGATTATATCATACATATCTAATTTATTTTAAACATTGTGCACTCATTAAAGATAGATGATTCAAACACTCTTGACCCATCATAGACCGAAGTCGATTTTTAATTAACTTGATCATTGAAAACGATCTTGCCCACCGCAATTGGGTATATTCACGTTTTTTGGAAAACCTATAAAATGATAGCATATATGCATATAAATCGAATAGTAAGCTCAAAAAAGGATAAAAAACATATTTCAAGCAAAAAATGCCCTTTAAATTTAAACGCCAAGAATTGGCGCCAAAACAAGCTTTCCGAAGGTCGCTGCTGTCTGACGTCACAGCGCATATAAACAGTACGACGTTATTCGTGTTTCTGTTACATTGTCACCTTTTAAGCAAGGTTTAATTTTATTACGGCATTATTTACGTGGCTACAGTCGAAAAAAATTAAGAAGGTAATATGTACGAATCACAAAATAAATGGTGTTTTGTGCCCCTTTGAACAAGCATATCTGTAAATACACCAAACCAAATTTTTCTATGTGTGACTCGGGGATTATGAGCGTAAAAAACGATGGTTTGCAACAGCAGGATGTGATATGCCAAAATCAAAAAGTAAATTTTTCAGTTGTAAAGACCACTTTAATGTAAGTTAAAAATAAGGTTATAATTAACAAATACATAAATACCTACATGAATATATGTTTCCTAATTTGATTTAAACATTAAGTATTGTAAAAAGATGTTTTATTTTCTTTAACATAAAATAAATACTTACAATGCTGGTTCAAACCACCTCAGCCCGCTTGCTTAGAAATTGTGATTAATTACACATACTTCGGAATATATGCAAAAAGTATTTATTTTAAATTTGATATATTGCTGGATGTTTTATGTATCTTTTAAAAGCTATTTGATGCCTAAACAAAGAATAAAATAATCCTAAGAAAAGATGTGATGCAGGGTTAAAGTGGATTTGGTGGACTTCATATTTATAGCACCCTGTATAGCCAGATTTTATTTTTATTAGGAGTGTTGTCCAAGCATGGTACCAATGCCAAGACTGCGGCTATACCTGTCACTACAAATGCATGTCATCAATTGTACGAGAGTGCGCCCATGTAGTTGCGTGTGAAAGGGGACAGTATGAACTTAATATTTGCCCTGAAATTGGTATGTCAGCTCAGAAATATCAATGCGCTGAATGTAAATCTCCATTAGTATTGAGTAAGTATTCTTATTTTTAAAGTAAAAGAAGTGCATTTTGTAGATAGTTATTCCTGTATTTTTACCAATTAACCTTAAATCATTTGTTAATATTACAGTAGAGCACAGATTATTTTAAAAATATTGTACTTGTATAATGATTTCGATGCTAACTAAAGTTAAGTTGAGAACAATATCCTGATATCATTCAAAACATATTCAAACTTAAATATTATAAAAATAAAATTTGTAGTTGAGTTCATACAGAAAATGCATACAGCACATAGGTCAGTAAAACAAATATATTTTTTAATTATTTTAAATTTATTGCTAGCTGTTCCTAAAGGATTAACAAGCTGCTTGGGTAAACTACTCTTCTCAGGTAAATGTTTTGCTTGTTTTTAGATTATGCAGTTTAGAAGTATTAGTTAACTTTTTATTTATCCTTTAAATGCCTTACCAAACTTAAGTTTAGTGCTCATTTATTAAATTAATTATTTTTTTATACTTTTAAAAGTGTTACTTTTGAAAAAAAAAAACATTAATTCTCTGGCTGGCTTTGTTTTATTCTTACTATTTCAAATATATCTTTTCATATAGCTTTTCAAGATGGCGAAAGCGAATGTAGTCCGCAAAATTCACGTCAGAGTAGATTAGAAGTAAGGCCTCGCTTCAGTTTTTTTTTGTAACCTTATTTCCTATATTGGTTTTTAAAATACTTTTAACTGAAGTAACTTAGTTTTTATGTTCTAGACAAGGATTGGTCAGAAGTACGACGTTGTGACTACACCGGTCTATACTACTGTTCAGCTTGTCACTGGGGTAGTTCCGCAATTGTCCCAGGCAGAGTTATTCACAACTGGGACCTGACACCACAGTTTGTTTCACAAGCGAGTCTGCAAATACTTAGGATCACGGCTAACCGGCCCTTGATAAATTTGGAAAAATTAAATCCCCGTCTTTTTTCCTTTATACATGAACTAAATTTGGTTAGAAGACTAAGGCAAGAATTACAAGGTCTAAGAAAATACTTACTGGTTTGCCGAAAGGCCTGTGAAGATCATTTGTTGTGGAAATGTGATAGGCCACATCTAATTGAAAATACCGACATGTATAGCCTTCAGGACTTGGTCGATACGCATTCAGGGGATTTGCCATCGAAACTACACGATTTAATTGACATTTTCTCCAAACACGTGATGGTAGAGTGTGAAATATGTAGAGGAAGGGGTCACATTTGTGAAGTTTGCAAAAATGAGGAAATTTTGTTTCCTTTTGTAGCTTCTGCACATGTTTGTAAAGATTGCAATGCAGTGTTACATAAACATTGTATTGCAAGAAAAAATAATGACTGTCCAAAATGCAGTAGAATAAAAAAGAGACTAGACAAAGAAGAGGAAGATGACAATAATAATGGTGAATCTTGAACATATACCTAAAAAAATCCAGGAAAAAGAACGCATATAGCAGTTTATCGTATAAAGCTGAACATAAAACGATACCGCTGATAGTGAATAAGAATGAGAATTTCCATAAAAAATGTAAAACTGTGATTCTAACCTAAAAGTTACTGATGTGTGATTTTTTTTTAATTTAAAAGATAAATGGTGTTCCTAAATATAGTGCAAATATTAAAGAGATTTATTCTTTGATTACTTTCTTGATGAAAAATGTATAAGATATGTCTTTTTTATCTTGTTCTTAATACCCCAATTAACCATTGTATTATGTAACTGTATTTTTTTGTTGTCATCCTTTAACAAGATATCTCGATAGAATTAACAGTGATTTGTTAAGCATTATGCAAAATATCTTCTTAATAATAAAGAATAACAAAAAAATTGAAGGAGGCAAATACTATCTGTCAGTCAGTCATGTTTAGTTGGGGGTGTATGAGAAAAATGTTCAACATGTAACATGAATGTTAGTAATATCCTGTTCAACACTAAAACTTACCAAAGAATTACACACCATAATAGGTATTTGCATACAATATTTTAGAACATCATGTATAGTCTTGCTTATTTTTATTATGTAAATATTAATAGACCCTCAGCCCATCAAAGAAAAAAGGGACAAATGTACCCAGTATGCCCTTTTAAATAGTGAATATTGACTATGCACTGATCACTGACTAGAAATAGGCCTATTAGTGTTCCTTAAACATTGATAGTACAAACTATCGATAGTTATCGATATAATAAAAAATATCGATGGTATTGATACTATCCAATTTCGAGTAATTTCTAAAAAAAAATATGGAATTTGAACACCTCAATATTTTAATTTTTATTGTTGTGGTATATCCAAACAAAAAAAAAAAAGTAAAAATAACATGTAATTTTTTTTAAGTTTCTTATTGATATTATGACAGTAAATTTAAAACAAACTTAAAATTTAGTAACTTCTTAAAGTATTAAAAAAAGATAATTTTGTTAAAAAAAAACAATAATTTTGTTTTATAAATAAAAGTTGGTTAAGGGTTTTATCTTTAAGTCTATTTTTCCTTTTGTTTTTGTATGAGTTCAGCTTTAGAAAAAATCCTTTCAGAAGTAACAGAAGTGGCGGGTATGCACAAATATTTAAATGTTACATTTTTTAGCAAATTTTAATCTTTTAAGGACATCAAGGTCGTACTTTAAAGGACACTCGGTAATTATGTTTGTTTTTTTCAAATATTGACGATTATCAATAATTGCATCAGATGTAACTGTTGTTTGTGGTAGTTCTAAAAAGCCAAATAAAGCATCAATCTTTTTCTGCTTTAAAACTTTTGCTGATGGCAATAATGTTTGAGTTAGAGCTGTTTTTGATGTAGTGGGTTGAGGTTCGGATTGAGAAGATTCTTCCACTGGTGGTTTAGAAGTAATAGATTTAAGGTATGTAATATATTTATTTTGCAGTATTTATACTGCGCGCTGTGAATCATCTGTCTTAAATCCAAGTTTTTTAATCTATCTTTGAATCCACAATAGTTGGTCTTCTCTGTTCATATGGTTTTAAGCGCTTAGTTATGGACTTTGTAATATCTTTAAAAACTTGTATTCCAATAACAGTTACTAATTTGGTTTCAACATTGGTTAAACTTATCATTATACCATGAATGATAGGTATGTAACATATTCTTCACCTGACATTTTTTTGGGTTACCAGTTCGATAGGCTTTAATAATTTCTTTATTTCTTCTAATGCACTATGGTCATCTGCGACCTAGCATTCTGGAGCTTTTAAACATTGACTTACAGCAACAGTTAGTTAATTTTTAATAGTTAATAGTTTAATTATTTGCATCATATAATAGGTGCTGTTCCATCTAATATTTAGTGCTCACTTTTTGAATTAATTTTAGTTCAGGCTTTCCATTTCCGCGCTGAATATTTTTTAATTTATCTTAGGCTAAAGTACTAGATCGAAAAAACGTAGCGATCTTTTTGGACTTATTTAAAAGGGCTTGTAACTCTGGGTTTTTAAAACAGTCACCTACTACTAAATTCAGGGTATGTGCAAAACAAGGCATGTGTCGCAATTTTAAAATTTCTGCTACATATATCATTGTTTGAGCATTGTCTGTTGTTAAAGCTACTACTTTCTGTTTAATATTTCATTTATTAAATATTTCTTCAATGGCCTACAAAATTAAAGAAAGATAATTATTATTTTACATTTAATAATTAAATAGTAATTTTCAGGTTTCCTCTGTTTTTTTTTTAACAATCATTATAGTCAGTTACTTGAAATATTAAACTTGTATATCCCTAAGGTATTAAGGTAAAATATTAAACTTACTGTTGCTATATTTTGGGATGTATAATTCACTTCTAGTTTTATTACTTTTAACAAAGGGGATATTAAAACTCCTTTCTTTAGTAAATTAGCTGTTTCTGCCAAAATCGCTTCATTGGAGTTTGATGTCCACATATCTGTGGTGATTGCTAAACTTTGACAATTATTAAGAGCATTTGACAAGTTAATTTTAATGATATCAAAATTTGCTGGCAAAAGTTTATTTTGCACAGTCTCCATACCAGGAATATATTTACTGTGAAGTGCATGAACAAATGCACTAAAATCTTCATGTTCATCTTTCCTTAAAGGTTCCATATCAATTGCGAGTATACGAACATAGAAGTTATCCAATTTTTCTTTTACTCTAGGTATCTGAATAAAAATGTTCTCTTTCTATCATGGATTTTAAGGTGTTCCTTTTCTTTATTGGGGGACCCTGTTCAAGTGACTCAACATCATCGGTCCATTCTTTTTTTTTTTTTTTTTCGTTTTAAATGATCAATGAGATTAGTCGTGTTCCCGCTAGATTTGTATTTTGTTCTGCAGAAGTTACAAATAGCAAGGGTATTATTTTCACATTTTACAATATCTCCACACTTTCGATCTTTTACACAAACTCATATGTTAATAAATGCACTTAAAACAACTGCAACATTGTCACAATGGGAGAAGCTTAATAAAAACAATCTAAATGTTTCCTCTTACTGTCTTGTCTTGAAGTCAGACACCTTAAAAATAAAAAGTAAACAAAAACAAAGTTTTAAATAAATTCCAGTACTTCCCATTCCGATTCCACAAATACAGAATAGAATGCTATTATGCTTTTAAAGTTAAATATTTTAACTTCTTCCTCTCTCTACTAGAGGGCGATAATGATCTATACCGTAGATACAATTTTAATTTTTCGATGTAGTATGTAGAGTTCTCAATATATTAATGTTTCGATAGTATGTGTACATTGATAGTATCGATGCACATGTACTGCCGATACTATCGATGTTTAAGGAAACCTAAAACCTATAAAGTGCAAAAAATAGCCATCTAATCGATATATACGCGATAAATAATCTTTCAGAAACTTTAATTTATCATACTATTTACGATTGTTCCAAAACTATTTTTTTTTTTTTTTTTTTTTTTGGTTTAGAAGGCTTACTGAGTATAAATTGTCCCAAGATGGCTAAGTTTTGCACTTTTTAGGTCTATTTTCTAGTTTTAACCAGTACCAACCATAGTAGTCGTGTAAAACCTATCAATAAATGGTCAGCACATAGTCAATATTCATTATTTAAAAGGGCATACTGGGTACGATGGGTGTTTTTTTTTCTTTGATGGGCTGATGGTCTGTAAGTAATAATATATGTCTGTAAAGCAGAAATGCTTACCAGTTTAATATTCGCACACTAAAATGTTTAAACCCAAAAGGTTATTAATACCTTGAAAGGGATCAAAATAAAAAAAGAATACGTTTATTACAAAGTTTTATTCTTTAAAATCCTCGCCAAAGTCTTTTTGCTGAATCAGGCTCTTAAGTAGTGATGCTGCTAGCAGTCTCATAGGGGGTAGAGTATGTATAGGCGCTTCCAGGTACTAAAAATAGAACAGTTATTTAATAACATTTTTATTTAATCAGCTCGAGACCATAAAGCTAGATTTAGTGCTCAACCGACGCTTAGCACTGACATCGGTCGAACATAGCTATATCAGTGAAAATGTTGATCAACTACAGTGCAGAGCTAATAGGCTGCTACGCGCTATGCACTGTACAGGATTATACATTTGTATTGTTATAGCTATGTTTGATCGATGTCAGCGCTAACCATTGGTCGAGCACTAAATTCAGTCTTCTATAATCTGTTTATTTACACATCGGTCGAACATAGCTATATCAGTGAAAATGTTGATCAATTAATTACAGTGCAGAGCTAATAGACTGCTATGTGCTATGCACTGTACAGGATCATACATTTGTATTGTTATAGCTATGTTTGATCGATGTCAGCGCTAACCGTCGGTCGAACACTAAATCCAGCCTTCTATAATCTGCTCATTTACGTTTGAGAATGACAACTGAACAAAAAGTGTATCTCATTGGTTGAAAAGGTCAGTAACCACGATTACAAATGCAAATGACCAATGGGGAGACTTTTTAAAATTTATTTTGCCTTTGTCATTTACCAAATAGGGGCCATCCATAAACTACGTCACACCTTAAGGAGGGGTGTAGAGGATTGTGACATTGTGTGACAAGGGGTATGGGAGGTCATTAGCTTTGTCACATCACATGTAAAAATCTAAATTATTAAAACGCAAAACTTAAAGGTACATGAATACATGGTACATGGTTTCATTTTGTCAATTATTTCAAATATTTGATTTGATGTTAATTCTATTAAAAAATATTTTTAATGAAAATAAAAGAAAAATGTTTTTTCTGTTTTGATTATTTTTAGATGTAAAATTTTAAGATATGTGACATCACACTAGGGGAGAGGGGGTCTTATAAATGCGACGAGTTGTGACGGTGATGGGAGGGGGTAAAAAAATCCTGAAATTCGTGTCGTATTTATGAATGGCCCCATACAATGAATACCAATTTATTGCTCTAAGTAAGTAGCTTTAAAAGTTTTAGAAGACGTGGTACTTATATTACCTTAATATGATTTATGGTTAAAAAACGACCTAATGATATGCGAATATTTGAGCATGTGATTCTACATGAGCAATTAAAATATATAGTTTGCTTTATAAACTGTGGTCCAAATATGTTCCGATACGAAAATATGGGATGTTAAAAGTTAGGGAAAAAGAAAGAAATTAATTTATACAGTAAAATCTGTTTATAGCGACACCACCTATAATGACAACCGGATATAATGACGAATTTTATACAACCTATTTAAAACCATAAATAAAATAATGTAAATACAACCGGATATAACAGCTATAAATATCAAAAATATTGTGTTTATTGATTTTTCGCTCCGGTTATTACTAGGGATATTGACCGTTGCGGTCCCAAAAATTACAAAACATGGGGAATCCCCGAACGTTGTTTACGTATAACGTTATATTTATATTCGCAAGCAGTATACGCTTCTATGTTCTAAATGCACAGTTGTTTAAAGTAAATAACTGTTTATGTTATAATAGTTGTAAAAAAAGTGTTTCTGTGATAATTCGGACATAGCGTTCTCCGTATATAACGACGTAATTTTTTTTGGTCCCTTCAATGTTGTTATAAACCGGATTATACTAGACTTCCGAAACCTCTTCAGATATTTCAGTAATATTTGGTATCTAGACACTTAATAAAAGGGCATATTTTTTTAAAATAAATATAAATTTTAGCTTTAGCAATGGCGTGCGTACCAGCACTGACGTTTGTATTTGTGTAGAAGAAAATGGTACATCAACATTTTCCAATTAAAAATTGTTTTTAAATTCCTTCTTTCATTTAAAAGAAAAGTATTTTCTTTGTTTTTTGTAATTTTTTGCTTTTGAGAAAAAAACAATTATTAATAATTTCACAAAAAAAAACTATCTTACATCTGCAATGTAACGAAAGACAACTCTTCAAAGCATACAACATTAACGTAATAGTACATCTAACACTAAACTACTATTAAAAAAATTGTTGAAAATAGCCTCCTTCACTGGACAAAAAAATCGTATTTTTAGTTGCTTTATCGGAAAAAATAAAGACATTTAATTACTTTCAGTGGCGTTCATTCTTTTTGTCAATAAATTTGGTTAATCTGACCCCTGATGCCAGGCGACCTAATTATTTTAATCTGGTTAGGGCTTATTACTACAAGGAATGCTACCAAATTTTACAAAAGTCGGAAAAAAATTGAATTTATTTTTTAAAAACTATCTAACATATTAAAAAATAATAATAATAACACGCTGTATCTTAAAAACAATACATTTCCGGACCTATGTTTACAGAAAATGTTTTTTCACAAAATTACCTAAAAAATCACCTTAAATATTCCTGCGTCTTTTTTAAACACCTTGTATATTTACCTCTTTATAGCTTTTATATCCTACGTCCCTTTCAAATAAATGGTATTTCGTATTATGTTGGACTTTGCTAGTTTTTGTCAACGGTTTGATCTTACTAAATACAGATACATTTTCTGATAGGTCTTCCAAATTTTCTGCATATTCATATGGTTCTTCACTTTTACTTATGCAAGACAATTCCTAAAATGATTTAAAAATATTTTATTTCTAAATCATTTATGGTAAACATTATAAGTTTTCCTTTTTAGGGATATAAGTAATTTATAAGTTATAAATAAATTACTGAATAACTTAGTCCATATCAACAAAAATAAATTAAACCTTTATTTTTAAAAATTCTACTTCACTTATTATCGTGCCTCTCATAACATCATCCTGTACAGGCGGAAAGAATGCCGACAAAATGTTTAAATTGGATCTTTAATTTGTAACCTTAGGCATTTAAGCAATTTAAAATTAAACCTAATTTTTAAACATACGAAGCGCAGGGTTCGAGGATATATATCAATAGATATGTATATCATGATAATATATATATATATATATATATATATATATATATATATATATATATATATATATATATATATATATATATATATATATATATATATATATATATATATATAAGGGTGTAAAAAGTATGATGCTCATAATTTCAATGGGCGATAGTGGAGCTCAAAACAAGTCGAAAAGCTCATATGACATATGTGTCAAAACTTGACAGATTTTTGTCTAAACGATGTCAAAGTTTGAACTTTGAAAGCAATTATTTCTGAAAACTAGAAACTTTTGTCTTAATCGCCTATAAGTAGATTTTTTAATAAAATAAACTAAGTTTTAAATGTTTCAATAATAATAACTTTTTTTCCAGTTTAAAATTAAAAAAAAAAAAAAAAAAATTGGCAAGAGCTACCTAGAAGTTAGAAGCCTTGTGTAGTCAGTTGTAAATACGTGTTCACCGTCCGCGACATTTTTACTATTTTACTACTGTAGTGTCCAGGAGTTTTGAAAACGAGATGTGTACAACCGAGAAATCTTATTCTTTAAGCAAAATAAAAAAGTGCTGGTTTGTGCTCTTAAATATTTGTCATGAGTACAATTATTTTTTAATTACAATTAATTACCAAACAATAATGTATTGTTTTTTACATAAATTAAGTTTCAAATTAAATATCAAAATAAATTGCAAGAAGTAATTTTTATTGTTTGTATGTAAATAAACATCTCCTTAAAAAAAAGTGTAAATATGTAAAACTCGCAAAAAAGTTCAACTCGCTTCGATGAAACGGGCGCGGTGTTGCCATCTTCTTTAAACTTTGAAAAGCCATATTTCGAAAACAGTTAACTTTTGACCCATATGTTCTTGGTTTTTTCGACTTGTTTTGAGCTCCACTATCGCCCATTAAAATCGTGAGCATCATACTTTGTACACCTTGTATATCATAAATATCCCATATTTTGATATTTATAATAAATATCGGATATTTTCGAACCCTGGAATCTCGATAACCCACGTGGGTGAACTTCGTGATTAATTGTATAGGGTGCCCGCTACTTCTCGTTGGCCTTTTGACATCGTTAAGTAAGCCTAGTCTTTTTCAGTAAGAGTTTTTTTATTTGTTTGTTTTCAGTAAGTACTTAAAATAATTAAAAAGTCAAAATGAAAATAAATAATATTTTGTAGTAAGTAGTAAACCGCGTGTCGAACAATACGCGATATTAGTGTGACGTTACGCGACGTCTATTTTTGCTGTGACCTCGGAGCATATACCTGCTTGCTGCTGCCGCTTGGCCGTGGAAGCAAACATGCGAGAAAAAAGAAAGGTTGTACTATTTTGGTTAGTTCATATTAGTTTTATTAAAACGGATTACGAGGAACCTTTAGGCCGAAATTTGACCAATTATAATTTGTGAAAATGTTGCTTTTGTTCACATACCTACTTGGGTTTGCTTTGAAAGAACGCCACAAATAACCTAAGATAGTCACATATTGTTTAAAACAATTCCTTAAATCACAAAAAACGCTATAATATAACTTTACGCACTTTTTTTCCATAAGAAAGGCCTACTGTATGGAAACAGAACCATGACCTATCCTAAGAAAGATAGCGTCATGATGTTACAACTAAATGCGCGTATTAGTGCTTGATGTCCTAGTAAACGTGTCAAATCAGTTACTTCTACCTTGTATTGTAAAGATTGGGGTAGCTCGGCTCTACATAGCCCTACTCCCACTTTGACCTAGGAAAATCTTTTGTGGATTCCCTACATTAGCAGATTCCCTCAATTTCCAAACTTTTCGCCAAGATAGAAATGTTTCCGGGGGGGGGGGCAATTTTTTTAATATCTATATAATAATGATAATTAAAAATGCTCCTTCTAGATATTTTGGCATTTGGCATATTAATGCCATGCATTTGCATAGTATATGTTACGCGGTTTCGCATTCGATATGTCACAAAACCTACAACGTTCATTGTCAGTGTTTCCCGTCTTTTTGAGGTGATAACTCAGGGGGTCGTGTCCCGTCAAAAAGTTAGTGACTATCCTGAGTTCATTTTTTTGAAGCTCTAATAGTTTCTTAGTATACTTAGGCGATTGTGAGATGAATCTCATCGCCTGTCTTTGGCCTGCAGCGCCATTCCAGTAAGTCTCTTCTCCCATTTTCTAAGTTCTTTCAATAGGTGACCTCTAGTTGTGCCGCAGAAAGGTTTCGGTCCGTAAAACAGGGCCTGTGCCCCTACTTTGGCTGGTTGGTAGGCAATTTCATTGCCTTCCACTCCGTCATATCCCAGCACCCACATTAGAGTAACTGTTGTTTGTGGCCAGTTGATTAAGAGATTGTCGGCATTCCCAGGCAAACCTTGAGTCAAAGCGGCACGAAGCTAAAAACCTTTAAGGCGGCTTGACTGTCCGATAGGATGTAGATACTTGCTCCCCGTATGCCTTTATTGGCACATTTGGTTACACAGATATCAATTGCATAGATTTCAGCTTGGAAGTAGGTGGGATTTTCCTAGGGGGTTTACGAGTCTACATTGGAGTCCGCACACTCCAGCCTTGTACATTAAAGCCTTTGTTAGTCAGCTTTACAAGGAGATCATCAACCACCATTGACCGGAGCGCGGGCGAAATGACTCCATCCTGTGGGCATCCCTTTACAGCCCTGACCTTGGCAGTCGCGTACCCTATTGATGAACTATAACGCGGCTTTTAAGCATGGACTTGATCGATTTTATTGTTGAGGGATCATCCCTCTGTGTTCTGCGGTTTTTGTATGGATTCACAGGAATCCATCCAAAGCTCCCTTTATATCTAAGAATGCACAAGAAGCCACTTCTGTTGCAGTGAATATTTTTGCAATATCGCTACCGAGGCTCTAGTGTTGTTCTTCCTGAAACAGTTTATACAAAATATTCTATAGAATTATACTTACACTATTAGAATTAATAAAATACAAGCTTGATCGCTCATACCATTTTAATCTAGTATCGTTACTATACTTGCTGGGTATAAATGTAGCGGCCACAATTTTGTCGTGCTTCTTTAACAACTCATCACTTGAATACACAATGGACGGAGATACAGGTTCAAAGACAAATACTAAAAACAAAACAAAAAGCATAATACTTTAAATTTTTTGAAGACAAAAAAATGGATAGTACCTTTGTTGTCACCGGCAATAACTAACATATATGTAGATAGAGGATCTGCGACCAGCAAATTCACATTACTTAAATCTACCACCCATATCATCGATAGAGTAAGCAAGTTCCAAACACTTACTTTATGTTTGCTTGCAGTTACAACTAAATGACACTGATTTCCTAAAAACAACTTGTATAAAAATATTTGTTAATAAATAAAACATACAATAACATACATTTCATTTGAAAGTAATAATTTAAATTGTACTCCGTAAATAAAAAGTCAAATAAATATTCCAGGTCTAACTACTAACCACAACTATTTTTGCACCGAATAAAATAAAAGAAAGGTTTTTAAGCAAACGAAGCAAAAAAATGTAATATTAGAATTAAGCATTTTTTGCGCTCTTATGTAAATATCACAATTTTTAACTCCTATATACTTGTTCTTACTTAGTTCGTAAAAATAGCTTTTAAAAATAATGGAAATTTCCAATAATCCAGTGAAGTACTAAAATGCATTTCAGAAGGTAGTTAGTATATTCATATATTGTTAATAATTGAATAAAAATAATTGATTTTGTTTTGCTTTACAACAAAAAATCTTTGTTTCAGTAACGATTTTGTTTCTCTGATATTTTACGTTAAATTAAAAGAATTCCTTTTTAAAGCACAAACAGCTATTTTTTAAATTATTAAACATATTTCTAGTTTATACTTTAAGTTTTTTTTTTAAATACTACTAAGATGTATAAGAAATTTATGATTACAACACTTGAAAAAAATAATACCTTGCCCAAACTGTATAAATTTTATTTTTTCCTTAAAGTTTGGATGTATGAGAGAACACTTCAGTTCACATGTGTCTGGAGCCCACGTTGTTAAAATAGCCTGGAATGCAGTCGCAAACAAGGAACCGTCTACAGAAAAAGATATGGATTGGCAAGGAAGATCCCGAAAGTAACCTACACTTGCACATTTCCAAACGGGTCCCGTTTCTGAAAATAAAAAAATATATAATTAATTTTCTAACCATCTTTGGTTTATTTTAAAACGTTTGGGCTTATGGTTTCAAAAGAAAATTCCCAATTTTATTTTACAAAATAAAAAATATTTTTTAGGGTTTTGCTAAAATAAATATAATTTATTTTTAAATTAAATGAACGTATTAGGTATAATTACCAAAACATAAAATGGGTAATTTTTATTTCTTAAACGCGCTAAGGGTAGCATTTTTGAAATTAGTCATCGTAGGTGGTACCATTCGGGCACCATCGCCATTTTTCCAAACAAATATATCAGTACTATAAAACACGCTACAGGTCGCATTTTTCAAGTTAACGACTTAATTTTTTTTTTATTAATAGGGGCCTTCATAGCCTTCCTAAGCCTATTGCAACTGGGTACTGTAGGTCCCGTACCGTAGACGTCATTTTCGGACGCATTTACACAAACTACTTTTTAATTATTTTATTTTTAAAGTGTAGCAAATACCGAGAAGAATAATTTTATAAATGGTGTTCTTTTAGAATTCGTACTAGAAATGGCTAAAAAACTGAAAAGTTTGAACATTTTTTACGGTTTTTTGATTTTTTTCTTAAAAAAGGTACATTATTTAAAAACCCTTACAGCCCATAAAAATTTAATATCTTAGGTACCACTACCATTTATTCAACCAAAAAGGGGTCATATTCAGACGCCACTATAAGTGTCGACTTTGATTGCAAATTCTCGCTTTATTTATAAACTTGATGAAAAGCCTGTCTCCGCCAGGCGAGAGACAATATTAATTAGCCTCTGTCTCCGTAAGACGCCTTCCGTACGACTAACGTAAAAAAACACTTTTTTGCGCCTTTTTTTGTCCCGGGGGCGAAATTCAAAAAACGGGCTTCGTTAGGTTCTAGCCACTGCTAAAGACTACCACTGTGCCAAATTTCATGATTTTAGCTCAAGCCATAACTTCAGAATCACGTGGACAGACAAATAAATATATATACCTACATATAAATATATCCACATTAGCAAATTATATATATAGATATTATTTAAAAAAACCTTTGCAGATTTTTTCTGGATGACACTTGGATATGGGTGAAAAACACCTTTAGCAAAAATACAAATTTTTGCCTAAAAATCGCAATTTTTACACTCTCAAACTCGACTAGAAGGCTGTGAAGTCGTCAAACTCAAGCTTCTGTCACACACGAGGAGGTCGTATGTACAAGGTTGACTTAAAAATATTTGAGTTGACATTTGATACTTGTTTTTTAACTTGTGTCTTTTTATATCTTAAAGAATACGGTATAAAGGTTAAAAATTATACTTGGATCAGAAAATGTTGAAATTTTCAGTACCCTATGCACAATTTTATACGAAACTGTGCCTGATTTTAATGCAAAATCTTGCTATTAAATCTTTTGCCTTTGGCGTATGCAGGACATTGCGTGTATTTTGGTACACATAGTACTTTCCTGCTATTTTAAATTTAAATAATAAATTATATGTAGGAAGTTTAAAAAGGAAAAAAGATTACTCTTTCTTATATCTCCTAAATGGTGTTACTATAATAAACAAAAAACAAAATACATAATAGGTAATAAATATATGAAGGACTTTTGACAAGTTATATATTTATAGCAAAAATAAGGAGATTTTAGTCCTATTATGAGTCTTATATTATGACAGGATGTTTTACGTAATTCTGGCCAAAACTTTTAGAGTTAGGATTTGTGATATTATACGGCGGTATATTATGTGTTTTGGCAAATATGGTTCTTTCGCGTTATATTTTTAAATTATATACAGAATGCTTGAAATGTTAAATAAATTAGGCTATACAGGGTATTACCAACAAAAACTTGTACAGAGAAAGTCATATTATATACAGGATTTATAGCAAAAGTAAAAGGAATTTTAGATGTATTTTGAGTTCTATATTATATATAGGATGGTTAAAATAATTTTTGCCAAATATTCTGTAGTTAGTATGTGTGATAATAAGCTTCGGTAAATTATGTGCTTTGTCAAACATGATTATTTGCATTTTTTTTTTAATTATAAAGTTTTTGCAGTGTGTTTTAAAAATTAAGCTTTTCTATACATGTTACGGGTATTGCAACAATCAACAAAAATATGAAAAAACTCTTTTATATTATATACAGGATTAATTGAAGTTAAATATTTCAAATAAAAACGAGGGTATTTTAGTGCTTTTGTGGGTCTTGTATACAAAAATTTTTATGTACACCTGGCCCAAATATGCCTGGTATAATATGTGTATTTGCAAACATAGTTTTTCCGTTTTTTTTTATTTATTTTATACAGTTTATTTAAAAAGTTAAATAAATGAGGCAAACATTATACAGAATATTAAAAAAAATTAACAAATTCTTGAAAATTCAAGATCTTTTATATATTATACAGGAATTTTTAAAAGTTAAATATTTCAAGTAAAACAAAGGGATTTTAGAACTCTTGTGGGTCGTATACATTCAATTACAATTTGAACTGAAAATGGGGGAAATCAAGAAAAATTGTTAATTTTTTTTGCAATTTCTTACAGTTTTTTTTTGTTTTAAGTCCGTCCACAGGCTAATGGCGTTTATAACTTTTTGCCACGGTATTTCTTACCCGAAGGGTGCTTCCATCTGGAGGATCGAGGTTGGCGTTTGCCGATTTTGTTAGATAATGCTAATAATCTTATTAAAAGCAACAAAAACAATGTCAAATCAAATAAACAAAACTTCTTTGCAAATAAGTTTTTAAATACGGCTGTGACTGTACTACAGAAAAGCACGTACTATAGCCGAGAAATACTCGCAACGAATTAATTGAGGAGCGATAAACATACATATCTGCTTACTACAACTGGTACATTACCAACGCCTAGAAGGCGTTCCAATAAACCCGTATAGATATGGTGGCGCTTTTGCATCTAGTGTCTGCGATTTGTGATTTGTAAAAATGTGCAAACCATTTTACTCAAGTTGCCCTATATCTTTGAAGAATTGAAAAAAGAAGTATTAGTTGGGCCACGCAGTACGCAGAGGAGGAAATGTTTGTATATCTATGGACTTACTGTATACTGTAGCTATTTCTGTAACCTGCCAAATTTTAAACTTTTTGTCATTTGCAACGGTAATGCATTTTAAATTATCTTCTTTTAATAAAGGCTGAAAAGCCATACTATTTACTGAACATTCATGAGGATATTCTATTGATGTGTTAAGTTCAAACCTAAAAAATAAGTTCACATTTGAATATCTTGCATCCAAAATGCTAAATTTAGTTAAACGTCTAGGTAAACATGTCGGTCTTTTAAGCATACTTGACCTTGCTATGCCAAGAAGTTTCCAAACCACTAAGCACTTAGCACCTACTCCAGATTTTTAGCAAAATTAAAATCAGCAATGCTGCATAATTAATATGGATTTCCCAGAGGGTTATCGACTTTGCGACTTTTCTTCAAAATTTTAAAATATTATTTAATTTTTAAACAATTTATATTTAGAAAACTGTAGAAATTTATATTCACCACCAAACATTTTTTTTAAATAATTCTTTAGTTATGGTACTATGTTAATAAAATTCTTACGACTGCTTTTCACTATTAAATATCCAAAACTTGAGCCTCAGTTCTTTAGAAATGTTTTTTTCTCTTCTCTCTTCTACAGTAGCTAACCATCGCCCACTCTTACTTAGGGCTACTTTTCGAACTTCAGTATTTTCTATATGGCAATCCCTTTCATCAGTTATTTTGTTTTGATTTACGATGTCAATCTAGAACAAAAAAAAAGGTGAGGTAATTAATTGTCTAGAAAGTTGCCTTCACTCCGATTTTGACCAAATTTTGTATACGAGGGTTTTTGGGGCGCTGATCACAAATCTAAAAACATTTTTTTTTCGGCAACGTTTCGTTAGAGAGATATTCATCATCAGAGTTGAAAATCAAACTAACCTCATTTTCACTATATTCCCCCTTCTTTTTGCACACAATTTATGATTTTTAACTAAATTGACACACAAAGAAAACAAAAAGAAGAAGGACTAGCGTAAATAAGGTTAGTTTGATTTTTAAATTTGATGATGAATATCTCGAAAACAAATCGTTGCCGAAAAAAAATGTTTTCAGATTCGTGATCAGCGACCCAAATAACTCCCGTATACCAAATTTGGTTAAAATCGGAGTAGAGGCAACTTCTAGACAATTACCAAAGTTAAATACTGTGTTTAGTTATTTCATTAAATTGTTTATTTCGAAATGGATCCAGTAAACTATAGTCCAGGCGGGATCTTTTTTGGAATAGACATTTTGAGAGTACACAAAGATTTTTGCGGAAGTGTATCCGGGTGAAAAAGGAACAATAATATTGATTCCCTCTTGGCAGAAAAGTGTAACTTAAAGCGTAAAAAATCGGAATGTGATTTTTTCTAAACATTTTCTGTAACAAGTACCTAAAATCGAAGCCGAGTCCGGAATAGCAGATAAGTCCCAAAAACTGATTTAGGTACGTGCTACAAACAACATTTTTTGATTATGCTCCAAAAAAAAATAAAATTTTTTAACTTATTATGTATGATTAGTCGTTTGACAACGCCAGTCAATTTTTATAAACTGTCAAAATAAAAAAAAATAGGTGTTTAATTGTTGTATTGCCATGACGACTTATTTGGACTGAGTCCGAAAAATTTCATTTTAGGGACTAAAATAGCCCTTTTTAGAAAGAATATAAAACAGCATTTTTTTTCTCGCCTATAACTGGACAAATTAGGAGTCTATAAGAAAACTTTATAGGACGAAACAGTTTCGTAATAAATGTTTTCGTACGATAAGATTGGTTTAAAATGTTATAAATAAATGTCGTTGCTGTTAATTAGCTTTAAATAACAAAAAAAAATGAGAAAAATACGACCCCCTTTTCCTCTGTTTAATCTGTCAAAATACGAGTAGTTTTTGCACAATAATGTGTTAATTTAAATTTCGTCAAACTTGTTTTTTTTATTTTTCACATTCTGGAGAAGTCGTCTAAATGAAGCGCTGATTTTTTATGCATACTAGAGCACTTAAGATTTCAAATCGTTTTGGATTTTTTAAGGTCGGTTAATTTGGTGAGGCTAGGGACTTTTTTTTTGGAAAATTGTTTATTTATTTTGTTTATAAAAAAAATGAATAACCTGGAGATTGAACTGGAGATAAAAAAAATCAAAATTTGTACGATGTTGCATTTGGTCGCTTAGCTTCTGACAAATAACTGGTCAAAGTTGACTGCTACACCGTTGGTTCATTTTACTAAGTAATTTCCAGGTTATTAAAATAGCGAAAAAAAATATGTTCAAAAACTGTAAAATTCATGAAAAGGTGGTAAGGGTCACCTCCTAGCATATGCGCGCTCGCTGAAAAACTGATTTCAAGAGTTCCAATTCAAATCAAGCAACGCGCTTAAAAATATTGTGTACTTCAGCTTCTAATGAACTAATTTCAATCAGGATTGTATTTTGACATCGTTAGTTTTTTTCGGAGTCCCCCTAGCTCGAAGAACCCAGAGTATTCAGTGAAATATCGTAAATGTAATACATGGTTCAAAGAATTATGTATGCAACAGTACAAAGGTTTTTTTAGAAACAAAGAGCTGCACCACAAAAATTCTTTGAAAAGTAAGGCACTTTATAAACATTTATAATTTGCACGAAGTACCCCCCATTTGATCAAAAATAGATAATAAAATATTATAATGACATCGACAATCAATAGGGTTGCTTGCGATGCTAAAAACTCGATATTTTTTATCAATTTCTACGGTATATAGGTTTGTGTATTATACTTCCCAAACTGATTGGAAGCGTCACAACTAACTGAGAAATATGACTGTCAAATGAATTTCCCATCAAAGTGATCTTCACAACGCGGACGGGCAAACTAGACGTTGGTAGATAATCCAAACCTTAAACAATGCTAACATTGTTTGAATAATAATTATAAAATGAAACAAATATTCTCAAAAAAGAGGTTATAAAATCCTTAATCTCAAAAAGATTGTAGATAATGCCAAAAATTGTATCTAAAAAATTTTATTGTTTGAACTTATTTTCAATAAATATGCAATTTCTATTTTCAACTCAAAATAGTTTATTCGGTTTACACAAAATTCATGAAAAGGTTTATCGTGAGTGGCTCAAAAAAAAAGAGTTGCGGCCAATCAACTTCTTTTTTTTGCATATTTTTTTATCTCCCCGAGTAAGAACCCAAACATTTCAACCAACGTATCGCGAAGATACATGATACAATTTTTTAGAAACAAAGAGCACCACGTAAGGCACTTTATAAACATTTATAATTTACCCCAGATAATAAAATATTATATCATAGTAACTAAATATGAATCTGTTATAAACAAGTATTGTTTGAATAATAATTATTTAAAAATAAAAAGAATCTAAAAATCTTTATTGCAATAAATAGCAAGTGTCGTTTTCTATTTTCAACTCAAAATAGTTTTTTAATTTTTATCGTTTAGAAAATGCAAAATTATATAGGTTTGTGTATTATACTAACCACAACTTTATATCATAGTCAATATACTATAGATAAAGAAAACTTTTTTTATCATAGTCAGAGTTGTTTGATAATAATTACTGTGTAAATAATTATCGTTTAAATAAGTAAATTTACCATTGTTTATACAGATTCATATTTGGGTAGTAAAAATACATAAACCTACGTAATTTTAAATCACATTTTTTTTTATTATCTGGGGTAAATTATAAATTGTTATAAAGTGCATTACGTGGGGCCCTTTGTTTGTAACAATTTGTATGCATAATTAAAATTTATCTTTACAATATTTGAAGTTCTTAGCTCAGGGGACAGCGACCTAAAAAGGATTGAAATTGTTTGACTGGAAGCTAAGATATCGATATTTTTAAGCGTATCGCTAATTTGAACCCGTACCCCGTACTTTTCATTTCTTTGTTTTATTTATGATAGTGTTGTAGTAGGTTGTATGAAGTAATTTAAAAAAGACAGCCAAGCAAGTTCTCGGTAAAACGAAGCCATTGGTGCAAAGATGAGCACAAAATTTATTGTTTAACTGTCATGAACAGCAGTCAACTTTGATCGGTTATTTCTCAAAAGCAACGACCAAATACAACGTTCCTGGTCTCAAAAAAGCGTCTTTCTGAGTACGTGCATCGTAAAAAAATGTGTTTTTTTTATGAAAAAGCCTCGGATTAATTCAATTTGTTTATAAGCAAAATAAAACAATTTTTCAAAAAAATCCCCTGCCTCACTAGCCAGAAAAAGTACGTAACCGTGAACATTAAGAGCAGAGATTTGACGCGAATCTCGGCCAAAGTTCGCAGTCGCGACTAACTGCAAATTTTATTGTTAACTGCTTTTTAAATACCTTGATTGTTTTTATAAAATATGTATATTTGTAAAGGCAATTTAAAGATATGTTGGAATTATTGTAAATAACTCGAAACTAAGTACCTTTTTTATTTTTAAAACAAATAATTATTTAAAATGATTAATAAATTGGCGCAGTAAGTAGAATCTTTAAACGTCCTTTTGGGACATCCTAATAGTGTCTTTCAGTCATTCCCTTTATGTTAAATGTTTGGAGATTGAACCGAGTAAATATTGACATTTATTTATTATTAGTGTTGACAAATTTTATACTAGGCATATAAGACGATTCTTTAAAATAACTTATTATGTATCTACAATTTTATAGTAAGTTTTTTGCTGAAGGGTAATCATTCATATTGTTTTTTACATTTACGGAATTTACTTTATGGAATTGTAGAAAGTTAGAATTATTTAATTTAGGATAATTTATTTAAATAAATTACATTTTTCCCATTTCGACGACTATTGTGAGGGCGCTAGAGTTATTTATTTTGCACTTTTCTTGCATCCTGTATTAAAAGAATTTTTCCAGCTAATTCGAGACTTTTCGATTCTTTTCCACGTTACTATAAAAGGCGACAAGAAGCTTTACAAGGGTCAGAGTTATAACGACTGCCCAACGGTATGTTAAAAGACATTGACAATTAAACAGTTAGCATAGTTATGTTTCACTATTGTTACCATTGTAACGTTTGTTAACTAGATTGTCTAAAAAAAGGTTTAAAACGAAGATCCTTGTTTTTATATGAGGTATTACGGAACAGTATTCTATATCAAAATATAGTTCAGTAACATAATACCAGTGGCGTAAATTTTTCTTCACAATATTACACTGTTCTTATGGCCGCCTACGAAGGTTTGTATGAAGGCTAAGTATGTGGGTGCTGGGTTTATAGATGTTTAACCCATTTAATCCACAGTTCCGTCAACCTTGTCCAGATATCAAAACATACACATATTGCATTTCATGGCATCTTTTAAACAACGTCACTTTTTTATTTTAAACATAGCCTGTGACGTCACTGAAATTTATAGTACATAGTGTATTTCTGACTAAAATAATCAACTAATAATATTTAAATAGACATTTTTAATTTTGCAGTAAAAACAGTTCCCGCCATATTATGCTTAATATGTGATCTTTATTAAAACTTACATTATATAGGAGTGACATATCAGTTGGTGAGTAAAACTGCACACATCCAATATTTCCATTCAAAACTAAGGCTCTTGTGATAGGATCATAAATAATACCGCTTTCGAGCTGTTTACCCAAGACCAAATGCTGAATGACATTTATTTGGTTCATTCTAGAATCCACTATACGTATAGCATTATCGGATGTCGCCACGGCAACAACAGAATTGTCACTGGATACTGTAATATGGCAAATACCTGCTGGCAACCTTAAAACAAAAACTAATGATAATTTAAAATACTAACGGCTGAGTGATGATCGCGTTGTTAAATTTAGCAATGGACTTAGCAGTTTAGAATGTTTAACCAAACGTCATTGTCATTGTTATTCAATGATTTTAGTAGGCAACCTGTTAAAATCTGACATTTTGTTAAACATTCTAAACCGTTGTTAACCTTTAACAATTTGCTAAGTTAAAAATTGTCAATTTCAGAATGACAATATATTTTCTTCTCACCACTCTGTGTTCGCAGGTCGTTGTCGTGGTTGGGCCCAGTAGGATGGATCTTCTGGAACATGCGCTAGAGTTGCTGGTTATCGGCAACTCTTGTTGCTAGCGTATGGAACGAGATCTAAAGCTAAGACGAACACAGGGCTTAACTCAAGGTGTTAGCATACCGTGCTGATGAGTAAAAATGAGTAAATCCTGTGCCTTAAACAGGTGTCTCCAACGGTGCCTCTGAAATTCAGGGCGACCTCCCAGAGTATCTAGCCTACTGCGGTAATGCGAGGCTCTGCCGTGTTAGACTATTACTTCCCTAGCTCCAAACAGAAAGCGGACAGACCCGCTTTCTTAGGAAAAAAGTGACAAAGGTGCGCTGACTGAAACGGATAAATCCGTTTCGAGAGGTGCCACCCGAGGTCACAAGCAGACAAAGGTGCGCCGACCGAAACGGCTGAATCCGTTTCGAATAGTGCCCCTAAAGTCAGAGGCGCCTGTTTCACGGGGAAGGGCTAATCCATCCCGAACAAACAGGTGCTCAGGAAAGGATCCCTAAGTCCAAACAAAAGGCGGGCAGAACCGCTTTTGTAGGGAAAAGGATTCCCTGGCTTTAAACAGAAAACGGATAGAACCGTTTTCATAGGGAAAGGCCGGAGAAACGGTTTCAAAAGGAACATCTTGTTCCTGTAACAAGGACCTGGTAGCTACCCACGTCACTATACCGGGAGAGGAGGGCATGACGGATCTAATCGTCTGATCGTCATACTTTCCAGGAGACAAGGACACCAGAACACATATTGTGCTGGTGTCCGGTAGCAACACGAGTAAGAGGAGATGAAAGAACTCTCTCCCAATCTGATATCGGATTTGTTGGAAGTCTGATCCTGTTGAGAGAAATATAAAAAGGTGTGAGCCACAATATACCGAGCGGTCGCGGTGGAGGGGGTAAAAAGTCCCCTCACTTTAAACCTAACCTAACCTATATTTTTTAGTTAAACGAGATACAGAAACATGTTTTTTAAAAAAGTGTCTTTAAAATAATTGTTGAATAATCTGCCATTTTCAGAATAAGTATACGGGGTCAGGTAAAAAAGTTATAGGACCTAACCTCATTTTTCAAAATAAAACATCCTGTATGTTTTAATCTGTAAACCGCAGTATGCTATCCTAGAAACAAAACCATGTTGACATTCTAGTTGTTATTAACATTTAACGTCAATTTCATGCCTACATATTAATTTATAAAAATGACTTCTCAACATTTAAAATTCAGTTTCATTAAAATTTAAAATTTATATTAAAATTGGAAAAAACGAAGAAATGTTGCAAAATTTATATTTGGTTTGCTATCTGGAGAGACGGCAACCATTTAAGGACATATTGCGACGACTGGAACATAATTTAAAAACATACGGCTCTTTTACGAAGCCGAGATCAAAAACTCATAATAAAAAAACAAGGAAAATGACGAAATATTGTCGATTTGTCGAGGCCCATAATCAGAAAGAAAGATAAATTTATTTTATTGCCACCAACCACTTAGTTTAAATTTATTCAATGCCAGTGTAGGCAAACGACGCACGTGTAGGTCAATGCTTTTAGTAGACATTATGCGGCTAATTAATTTGACCTCATGGAAAAAAATAATAAAACATTACAATCATATAACCTTGCCCAACCACTCAAATAGTGTGGTTTGGATTCGATAATTAACTATCGGTCTCTTACATTTATGTGAATCATCAAATAATAAAAAGAGGTCGCCCATGCTTAAAAGCTTCAGTGTAAAACTTAATAAAAAAGTTAAGAGCAAGTCGATTGAATTGAAGCAAAAGTAATAAATGTCTAAAATCTTCCAAACTAAAAATGTACTACTATCATGGACAAATGTCCTGTCAGAATATGGGTGTATCCCATACTGTGACAGGCATAGTAAAAAAAGCTTTATAAATTTGCCATACCAGACAGTATTTATGATATTACATTACGTCAAACGTTTCGTAAAATATTAAAATAAGTTTAAATAAAAACTAACAGCTTCTTATTAGAATTATGGTTTAAAATTCTTGAAACACACTATACTTATAGAAAGAATATTGATTACGTTAAATTTAAAAAAATATGTTCTGAAGATGCATGGCTGCCAAAGTATGAAATTAAAATGCTATAATATTTTTGTGACTTTATACTGCCCGTAAAGTTATCATGGAAGACGAAAATATTGTTGACTGTAAAAATAACGGCCTTGTTAATAATTAATTACAATGTTTCGAACAGAATAACAAAGGTTAGTTCAGTTAAAAAAAAAATAAGAAATTGCAAATGCGCAAACTCGGTTGACACACTATAATATGTAAAAAATGTAACTCTAGGTTACACTTAAAGAAAAGAACCAGAGTGTGGAATAATCTATTTAGACCACCTCGGAAATAAAAATGTAAAAAATTGTACTTTGTAATGATTTATGAACGCATTTCAAAATTCCGAGTGACAGATGGACATCATTTTTTCTTTCTCTCTTTAACATTACTTAATTAGTGTTTTTACACAAGAGTGTTTCTTTATGCTAATATTGTTCTAAAGAGTTCTAAAAAGTCATAAAAAAAATATTACAAATACAAAAATTAGTTTTTTTCTCAAAAAAGTTTCATATTACTTTCTATAATTATGTTCCAAAAGTGACTAAACTAACTTAACAATTTTAAAAGTTAGAAATGAAAACGATGGTACCCTTGGTCTGCACGCTATATTATAACTTTGTGGGCATTCATACTGTTCCCACCATCTCATTTACCTTGGTAAAAACTGTTTTTGATTAGCATTATTAAACTGCCACTTAACAAGAACACATTCATCAGCACCACTATAAAAATAACTTCCTAAGGTAGAAAAGGCAACACATTTTACAGGTAACGTATGCCAATGGAAGACAGCCTGGGTTTGTTTGCTAAAAATGTCTTGCCATACTATGACACGTCCCGTATCATCACCTGTTAAAACTACTTCTTCACTAGGATGGCAAGAAACACACGTAAAACTTCTACTGTGTGCCATTGAATACCTAAAAACATAACATAAAATAAATTGTTATCCCAAAAATGTTCTATATTTTTTTTTGTTTACGAGCCGTTATACACATACGGGAATTATTCTAAAAATTATTGCCATAATTGTGCTGAAAATGTAAACAATAACAAAACAATTTTTGGATCGGTAATGTCGGTTCAGCCTAAAAACATATTCTTAATTAAATTAAATAAGTTGCCAATTCGTCAAAGTTCTACATATTTTTTTTGTTACTTTCAGAATTTCATATTCTAAATACATCAATAAACATAAAAATTATTGCCATAATTGTGCTGAAAATGTAAACAATAACAAAACATAAAGTTATTTAATAATTTAAGAAACATGTCCTAATAAATATAGTATTTGCAATAAATAAACGATTAACCATAAATCTATGTCCCTAATAAAACTAACACATGTTGATCACTAATATTTTCTCTCTTTAAATAGAAGAGCTAACATATAGAGCAAAAAAACAACTGTTTCAACACCTGAAAGTTATAACTCCCCTTTATCTACCTACACCTGGCATAATGTAAAGAAAACAAAAAGCTTCTCTTTGATATTTATATTTTTGTTCTTTTTAAGTTATGCTAAAAAGGTGGAAAATCCTAATCCATTCCCAGATCTGTACAAAATAACGTTTGTGCGCATGGATATCAGATAAACTATGGCAACAGTTTTACTAAAATTGCCCTGAAAGCCACATCTCTTTACATCAAAGATCACGATGGAGTGCGTGAACGACCTAAAAGAACGTGCCTCCCAGAACTTCTCAGGGTTCCTAGACACTCGGGAATAGGAAGTAATGAGAAAGCAGATGAACTAGCAAGAGCCAGTTTCTTTTGAAAATTTTAACAGCACAGAGCCAGTCCTTGGACAAAAACAACAATAAACAGGCGGTCCCAAAAACTACAGCTAGATATGTGGCACGAACACCTGGTCAGAGACATGCAAAGACAATGCTAGGCCACCCTTTTAACAGAGCCACAATAGACTGATCGGTCGCGGTGGAAGGGTGTTATACCCACTCACTTTAAACCTTTTAACAGAGCCACAATAGACCGATCGGTCGCGGTGGAAGGGTGTTATACCCACTCACTTTAAACCTACCTACCTACCCTTTTAACAGGGAATTATTTTGTATAATTTTTTATTAACAATTATGTAACAACGACAACAAATACTAAATTAAAGACCATTAACATCTAAACTAAAAAAAATTACTAAACTAAGGAATAGTAAGTAATAAGGTAAGGGTTGAAAGAAACATTTCACCATGTTTCTTGTGGTCTAGGGATATGTAACCAAGTGAATTTTATTTATTTTTTCTAGAAACTTAAGCAAGATACTAAAAAAAATATGTGACAAAATAGATGTATTTTTATTGGCATAAACCAAAGAAAATATAAAAATTACCTATGGAAACCCTCTTTCATGTAAAATCTTTGTAGTAATTTACCAGACTTAATTGAGGAAAACAGGCTTCTATAAGAAGAAAGAGGAGCAGAATAAGCCAATAGGCTGCAGTGCAAATTATGAGTACATGACCAACGTTGCTTAAACCAATAAACCAACCAACCAACCTGCAGTTTTTGACTTAGCTAAAATCTGTTCAAACATGAGAACTGAACCTAAAATAAACTGCATTGATTCCTTAAGTCAGTAATCTTAGTTACAAACGGAATTGACCAATGGGAATAAAGAAATTGTGTTTGCTTATGTCATTATTAATATTATTCTCGAATGAAAATAACCAGATCTTAGTAACGTTTACTTCCAGTTTAATCAGTAAAATTGTATCTTTCTATTAAATGGGAAGTTGACCTGCTTGATGCTGTGGTTTGGTAAAAACTAATAAGATAAGAAAATGTGTGTTCTTCACTTTAACAATTAACCAACTCTGGCTGGTTAAAACAAAAATCCGATTTTTAACTTATTTTATCTAAGAAACGACTAACTTCTTCATTACTTAGATAATGTATCAAATTAACGAAAGGATGCAAAACATAAAATACAAATCACGGATAAAAGCATTTTTTTAAAACAAGATATACTGAATTGTTCCCTTTAAGAATTTTTTGTATTTTTTAAGGTATTTAAATAAATAAATAAATCAAAGGGCACCTTACCTGGCAATTTTAAAAGTTCTTAAGTCAACAAAGTATATGGTATATTTCTGAACCACAGAAAAATATTGATTTCCACAAACATCTAATGAATAGTCTTCATTATCAAATGTTAGAACTGCTCTCTTAGTTTTTGCTTTTTTTAAATTGACGACATCACAAAGAATTTTATTACTTTTTCTATCACAATAGGTTATTAAAACATCCAATCCATTTTCTAGTTTAGTTGAGAGAATATGAAAACTCCGTATTTTGGTTTTTGGAACTTCCTAAAAATTTATGCAAATAGTTTGTTAGGGTGATTTTTATATGATATATAATTATATATGATTAATATAAACTGGTATTTAGAGCAATCTTTTATGTTAGAAGACTGTTCTCACAAAGACCATTTTTTAGTAGTTACATACTTATGGACCTTTTAAATTTGGTTTCGTAAAATGATTCGAAAATAATAACATTTAAATTGCTATTTCAATTTTGAAAAAATGTTTCTTTAAAAATACATTTTTATGCACACATGCATAATAGACAAATGAATAAGAACAAACTAAATGTAACTGGGGTTGCCCGTGAATAAATAAATACATGTGATAAGGAAAATCTAAGGGCAGATTTCACATCCAAAAATGTATAGAAAAGTTTATATAAACATGAGGTCAGATATGCTCCGCTTTCATGATAAGTGGTGTTTAAAGTTTTCCACCTTTAATGCTTTATTTTACATTTATTAAAAACAATTAAGATACATTTTGGTACACGCGAATGTGTCATTAAAACTTTTTGAAAAACCAGTGGCGTCCAATTTTTTTTACTAAACATAAATACTTGCTGGCACGAATACCACTGATGTAAATGCTTTAGAATGTATATGTAAATATGACCTTTAAGGATATATTTGCCAGTACCAAATTTTCCGTTTACATTAATTTTCTTTTTATTACACCTAGTTATATTTTTGGTAATTGTCTCGAAAGTTGCCTCCTCTCCGATACGACTAAATTTGGTATACAGGGGTTTTTTGGGGCGCTGATTACGAATCTAAAAAAATATTTTTTCGGCAACGTTTTGTTTTCGAGATATTCATCATCAAAGTTGAAAATCAAACTAACCACATTTTCACTATATTCCCCCTTCTTTTTGTACACAATTCTTGATGTTTACATTAAAGTGGCACACAATATTTTATAAACACCTTTTAAAACCTTCTATTATTATTTATTTTACACCTTTTTATGAATTAAATGGCGAACTTTGAAGTTCAAAGGCAGCAGCCATATTTGCTAGTGTATACATGGTTGCGGCCACGTTGGGGCGTGTGAAAGTGGATGTTTGTAATTAAATGGGAAAAAAGTGTAAATTAAATATAAAAAACAAGTTGTTAAAAGGTGTTTGTAAAATATTGTATGCCAAAGTAGTGTAAAAATCAAGAATTCTGTGCAAAAAGAAGGAGGTATAGTGTAAATAAGGTTGGTTTGATTTTCAACTTTGATGATGAATATCTCGAAAACGAAACGTTGCCGAAAAAATATTTTTTCAGATTCGTAATCAGCGCCCAAAAAACCCCGTATACCAAATTTGGTCAAAATCGGAGAGGAGGCAACTTTCGAGACAATTACCATATTTTTTTTTACTCTGAATACACATCTTTTATATTTTTAGGTAAAGCATATAAAAACAATTTTTTAATACCTACATTTATTTAGAATTTTAAACTTTATCAATTAGTTTTTTTATTAACTTTCAATCTTAAAGGGTATATTTCCAAATGTATTTTTACCTATAGGCTGCACAGTACATCGTTCATCACGATAGCACAAAAAAAGCCTATCAATAGGTGCACTTTTAGGTCGCAAAGACACATAGACCCGAATTAACTTTGTTGCGCACATTTCACTGTCATCAATAACCAAAAAGCTCCTTGCTTGTCCATTTTTAGTTTGTGGAATGTCAATAAATATATGCTGACCCATATCACGCACATCGGAAAACTTCATTTTCACAACTGTTGCAGAGAAATCAACTTTTCATTACTTCTTATCTTAGTAACTATTAATTCTTTATGTAACATTAAAAACTTTGTCCAAAGGGAATTTGGAGAATATGACTCTGACAAATCTTGAAAATAAGCCATCAAAACGGTTTCGTCCACACGGTCCACGCAGTGTTCCGTTAGCCAGGCCTCAAAATGGAAATATTCTTTCTCGTAAATCCGCCTAGTTTTTTCTGGCACAAGCGCATGCTCAGCTTTAGCAGCTTTCACTAAAATATCTTGGGGGGTATTTTCCACTACTTCGGACATTTTTATGCCTCAATCGCAAAATTACTTTTTTATGTGCTGTCTTATTGACAAATAACTTACAACCATGGTTACCACAATTACGTTTCGACAATTTTTTCAGGTAAATGCTAGTACTTGATTAGGTTTAAACTAATACATTCAAAATTCATTCAAATTTTTCTTATATAAAGAATATTTAGTCGGACATTAAACGTTGAAGGCACCACGGGTATTAAGGATAATAACGCTTTCGGTCAACGTATAAACACACCATCGACCTCAAGCGTTATTATCCTTATAATACCCTTGATACCTTAATAACTATAACTTTAAACCTTGTTAATAATATAAACCTGTTTACCTTTTATATTGTTTAATAGTAACTAGGAATGTGCCATTTAAACATTTCAATTGAAATTTTCACTATTGAAAATTTTAAAGTTGAAATATTTCTTAATAATAAAAAGTGATATATCAGCGAAAATTTTAGCTTGTGAAATTTCTAATTTTTGTTTGAAAATTTCACATAATTTCATTTGAAAAATTTGCCTCAATTTCAGAAAAATATCTATAACCCTTTCAAAATGGTAAAAAGAGAAATTTCAGTGAAAATTTCAGATTTTGAAATTTCAATTTTTGTTTGAAAAGTTCACATAAATTTCATTTGAATTTAGAAAAATATCTATAACCTTTTGTACAAATTTAACCAGCTATCCTATGACAATATCTCTGGTTGCTGGTGGCGGTAGTATTCTTAAATAAATTAGCAGGTTACCCAGTGGAATGTTGCTAAATGCTAGCCTCTATAACCAATGATAATGTGTGTATACTATCAGTGGCGTAGCTAAAAGTTATGGGGCCCTGGGGCAAAAATTTTTGGGGGCCCATCATGAGTTTAACCAAAAATAAAAAATACGCTAAAAAAATTAATTTATATTTAATATTAGCAAGCAGTAAAAATTTCTACCTAACAGAAATAAAAAATTATTCTTTTTAAAAATTTTTAGTAAACATGGATAAACAAAATAAATATTTAAGTAATAGATACATAAAATATAGAGAACCAAAATAAAATAAACAATGGGAAAAGCCCGAAATTAAGTATTTCGGTTGTCTAATTTTAAAAAATGATAAATTGGAAATTTTAAAGCACGAAAAAACCTTTAATTGCATGTTTTATGAATTGAAATCGATAAACAATTAAGCCCAATACGGGGCTTTTTAGCAATATTGAATAAATGTTTATAACCATTGCAATAATTATTGTAAATGGCTAAAAATTTGTAAGAATAAGGGCATCATTGATCATTGGTATAAATAAGTGTGCAAAATTTCAGCCAGATCGGTTTCTTAGTTTATGAAAAAAGCTAATTGTTTATCCCAGAGACAAATTATTTAAACAATTGTTGTTGCGCAGGTAACGCTCGAGAGTTTTTTTCTCAAAAATCACGTATTTCACTTCAAAGTGTTCCCAAAAAGGGAAAAATTAAAATTTCGAAAAACCCTCCCAGCATTACCTGGATAAAGAGAGTATCTAATGACGGTTTTTTGATTTCAAATGATCCAGCACCCAGTTATGAGGGGCACCGCAATTCTACTTTTTTCCAAGACGCTTCCAAATAATTGCTGCCATTTCTGTATTTTTTAATATTTCTTTATGAAAATGTTGTACTTCAATGAAGCATTAGCTTTAATACATAGATTTTAATTGTGTCGTCCAGAAAAATTCGCTTCTTCTAGGTCACTGTCAATGACCCGATTTTTTCTCCACAAGTCGTAAACTGCACAAGCTTCAATATGAGTCTTAGTTTTACTATGTTCTTCAATGCTAGATGATAAATGTTTCCAATCTCTTATGCCTGTTCTCCATGTAGAGTCCGATTTAAAGTAGAAAAGGCCAAGAACGTCATACCAAAAGAGTCCGCAATTAAGCCTTTCTCTCTCAACGCTCCGCCCATACGTTGTTAAATTACTCGCGTCTAGAGATACCCCGTGATCACGAGCTTCTTGACAGTGTTGACACATGATACATGCTTTATTATACAGATACTCGGCGCGTTATTTAAAAAGTAGGCTTTTTCTAAATAATGCATTTAATGTAAAAAAAGCAAGTCATGGGTCTTTTCTAATACGTCTCCGCATTTTTACGTCTGATATATAATTGGAGAAAATAAAAAGCCGCTTTGCTAACCAGAACTAACCATGACCGACTAGAACTTAGGGCATTTGAATTTGTCTTTGTTCAAGACCAAAATAATTTTTTTAAATTGCTATGGGGGAAAATAGTAGCGGCAAAGAAGCCACTACTGAAAAAATTTCGGAGTTAATTGAAGGACTTTTGCGGAAAAATCGATCGTTTTCGGTAGGTTCTATAAAATTTTCAGTGTCGGAAATAAATAAAATTATCAGCGCAAAAAATACAACTGATATAAAAACTTATTCAGGTAAACAACGCAAAACTTCGAGCATTGCCGATAAGGATTTGGAAATACCGGGGGAAGGCCATAAGTTAAAGACTGATTTTAATAAATACGGAAATTATAATAAAGCTGTTAATGATCCTAATGAAGTGTTTAAGCCCAGAAATTCAGTATCTCGGACGCCGCCGTCGTTGATTAATAAAAACAATGAAAGTAAAGCGAAAACTTCCGGTAAACGACTAGGACCAGAGATGTCTCCAAAACTACAAAACCAAAACAAAAAACAATATGAAGGGGCAAAAATAAACGATGACGACAACAATGGAAAAAATATCTCTTTGGACACCACAATGCAGATTAATAACAATAACTCAATAGGTATGGATAAATTATTATTGGACATTTTTGAATCATTGGATAATATAGAAAACGCTTCGAATAAACAGGACCAAAACAGGGTACGAACTGCTACTACTGCTATACACAAGGCTCTGGCTTTAATTACATACAAAATTGGGCAATTAGAACAGGAAAAAATGGCATTAGAATATAAAATCAAACTACAAGAAATTCAAGACAAAAACGTTATAGGAAAAAATATAGCAGACCAAAATTTACAAAATGGACAAAATCAGAAAACCTATGCAACCATAGCGCTGAATAATTCACATACTACCACACCAGAAAACAAAATGGCAGTAACATGGGTAACCCCTAAAATATCAAAAAAACTAGAAACAGTAGTTCGAATAGATAATGTCACAGATCCAAAACAAACAATACAACAACTTAAACAAGAAATACACACAAAGGACATAGACGGGGGATTTAAAAATATAAGGCAATTAAAAAGTGGGGCTATAGTAGTGGAAAGCTGTAACGAAACCCAACAAAAAAAGTTAAAACTGGCATTGGAAAACAAAACCAATATAAAAATTAAAGAGTCACAGAATTTGAACCCAATGTTTATGATTACCGGCATTTTAAAAGGATATTCAGATACCGAATTTGTTGAAGAACTTATCAGATTAAATAATGAAATTGAAATCGAATTCCCTACAATCAACATCCGTGAAGACATCAAAGTAATTACAAAGAAACAATGTCGAAACCCTACCAAAGAAAACTGGATATTAGAAGCACAACCAATGCTCGCCAAATGGTTTTTAAAAAAGAAACCGTAAACTTTGATTTGATGAAAGTGTGAATGTTCAGGAACACCTAAATTTAGCTCTGTGCTACAGCTGTGCGGGCTTTGGACATGTTGCAAAACACTGTAAAGACAAAATATGTTGTTATAAATGTGGAGCGAATGACCACTGTGGAAAAGAGTGTAAAGAAAATGTGCTGAAATGTCCAAACTGTATAAAAATGAAATATAATCCTGAAAATAGTCAACATTTCGCACGTGACATTAATTGTCCGATATACAAAAAACGGCTCACAAATTATAGAAGCCAAATAAATTACTCAGACAGAACTTTTTTTTAAACCATCCGGACAACGGCGAGAACTTCAAAGATGCTACCAACCTAAACGCCCCTAAACACAACACCAACTATATGAAAAAGGTAGTAAGCATAATACACCAAAATGTGCAGTCACTTGGAAATTCCATCGATAAAATTAATGACATGCTTCTAAAGCATCCGGAGTGTGAAATTCTGTGTTTTTCAGAACACTAGAAATCTGAAATGCAGCTTAAACAACTAGGTATTAAAAACTTTAAGTTAGTGTCAATGTTCTGTCGTGATGAAGGACAACATGGTGGTTCGGCAATATATGTGAGACAAAATGTATCAGCTAAACCCGTCTAAACTTGACTAGACTATCAAAATGTGGCGTATTTGAGTGTGCAGCTATTGAATGTCCGGTTGGAGAAGTTGATGTGATAGTTATTTCAGTGTATAGACCTCCTTCAGGTGATATTAAAGTTTTTTTAGAAAAAACTGAACAACTATTGTCAAAATTACAGGGTAAAAAAAAATCTATTTTCTTAGCAGGTGACTTTAACATAGATCAAGGCAAATAAAACAGGATTCGAATTTGTAACAATGATTAATTCTTTTAATTTAAATCAGACTGTAAATAAAAACACAAGAATAACAGCAAATTCGTCCAGTTGTATAGATAACATTTTACAGATTCGGATTATGTTAATACAGATGTACTGGAAAATTTCATTTCGGATCAACAATTTTATAAACACATATACAAGTCTATTTTATCAGAGTTTTTCTCTAAGAGTAGTTCATAATAATCAAAAAAATAAAAATACAAGTCCAGAACTTATCGAATGTAAAAAAAGACTAGATGTTTTACTAACACTGCGTAACAAAAATGGTAAATATTCAGACGCCTACAAACAAACTAAAAAAGAATATGATTGTATTCTTAAAAAAGAACGTATTAAAACTTATGAAAATGGAATTAAATACTCGGACAATAGAATGAAATGTATGTGTGCTATCAACAAAGAAATCACTGGTAAAATGTCACACAATAATGAAGTACAGTTGGAGGGAAGAGCTGATATAATAGCCAACAAATATAATGAATTTCTAGTCTCTGTAATACCAAATATTTATAAAAATGTAAACTCTTCACCTTATACATGTAAGATTCCAAGAAACAATCAATCTATGTATTTAGCACCTGTCAGTGTTAGGAAAATTTGTAAATTAGCTGGACAGATCAAGAATAAACATAGCAGCAGCATAGATGAAATACCAACAAGTAATATAAAGAGTTCTATTATTGTTTTAAAGAAAATCTTATGTTATTTAATTAATGGCTCATTTAAAAATGGTATTTTTCCAACAAACTTAAAGTTAGCCTTAATAAAACCCTTATATAAAAAAGGAGAGCCTCAAAAGATGGATAGTTATAGGCCTATAAGCCTTTTGCCTGTATTTTCTAAACTATTTGAGCTGGCTATGTCTGAAAGGTTAATCAAGTTTATGAGTGACTGTAATTTGTTTAACAGTAACCAGCACGGCTTCTTGAAGGGAAGAACCACGCAAACGGCTATTTATCAATTTGTTAAGGCAGTTTTGAAACATGTTGAGAATGGTGAAGTCGCACTTGGGATGTTTCTTGATCTGTCTAAAGCATATGACTGTCTGGACCGGAAAATATTGGTAAAAAAATTGAAAATGTATGGGATAAGAGAGAATGCACTGAAATGGTTAACATCTTATCTTCATGAGAGGAATCAAATAGTGGGTATAAATAAGACTCACCAATTACATAAATCGCAAATATTATATAATAACAATGGAATAGCCCAAGGAAGTATACTTGGACCTATTTTGTTTGTAATATTTGTTAACGACCTTTATTCTGCAGCAGATAGACCATGTCAAACTATAGTTAGTTACGCCGATGATACAAATTTACTAATAGGAAATAAAACTTTGTCTCAGCTTTTAACAGATAGTAAACATCTTTTTAATTCAGTTTCAAAATGGTTCACAGAAAATAAATTAATTCTGAACTCTGATAAAGCAAACATTATATTTTTTAAAACAAAACAATCAAAAATGCAGAATATTGGCTACTTAGATTTAACAGGCAACAAAATATCTGTGTCTGAAAACACAAAGTTTTAGGTGTACAGAGTTTTCCCGTATAATTGCGCACCCCTTTAAAATCTTTATTTTTATAGATAGAAAAAAATAGTTTATATGAAAGTTGCAGGATTTTTCATGAAGATTTTCATGGTGTAAGATAGAAAAACAAATGATGATCAGAAAATTAACAAATCACTATCAACTTCGTTATTTTAAATGGAACACCCTGTATATGATTAAAAATTCAAATTCTGCTAATCTTCCTCCTTTTAAATATATATAACTTATCTATGTTCGGATAAACGAGTTGCAAGTTATTTGAATTTAAAATCTGTTCTTATAAGCCATAGTTAGCCATGGATACAACCCAAAATGACAAAAATTGACAGAAGTCAATTTTTGTTTGGTTTCCAAGACGAACCATGGCTAACGCGACTTAACTTTGCCAAACTTTGGGTTGTATCCATGGCTAACTATGGCTTATAAGAACATATTTTAAATTCAAATAACTTGCAACTGTTTATCGAACATAGATAAGTTATTATATTTGAAAAGAGGAAGATTAGCAGAATTTGAATTTTCAATCATATACAGGGTGTTCCATTTAAAATAACGAAATTGATAGTGATTTGTTAATTTTCCGATCAACATTTGTTTTTCTATCTTACACCATGAAAATCTTCATGAAAAATCCTGCAACTTTCATATAAACTATTTTTTTCTATCTATAAAAATAAAGATTTTAAAGGGATGCGCAATTATACGGGAAAACCCTGTACATATTAATGAAAATTTAAATTGGTCAGTCCATATAAGTCAGTTATTGAAAAAACTCTCATCTGTTTGCTATGGGATCAGGGTGGTGGCAAAGTATATGAATGTGAAAACTTTAAAAATAATGTATTTCGCCAACTTTGAATCAATTTTAAAATACGGGATTATTTTTTGACGGAAACATCCAATCCACTTTTGTTGCACAAAAACGTCTTATAAGGATTATAAAGAAGCTTGAGTTTAATCAATCATGTAGAACTGTATTCAGGCAAATGGGAATAATGAAAGTGTATGCATTGTACATTTTTGAATGTCTGATGTTTTGGTATAGAAATAGAAATTTATTTGAACCACTAAGTAATTACAATTACAATACCAGAGCTGAGTATCTGTCTTATCCTATACATCGCCGTCAACTAAGTGAGAAAAGCCCAGAATATATGTGTGTTAAGTGTTATAATACCCATACAAATAAAAATAATAACGAGCCAGAGGCCATTTAAAATTGAAATTAAAAAAATGTTAATCAACTTAGAACCATACTGCATGGATGATTATTTTAATATGTAAGATAGACTATTATGTAATGAATTTGTTATTGTTTTTTGTGACGTCATTTCATTTTGTTTTATACCAAACAAATTATGAAATAAAGATTATTGTTATTATTATTATTCATAAATTTCCAAAATTTCAGAAATTTCACATACATTTCAAGTGAAACTTCATATTTTCCTGAAAAGTGAAATTTTCCCATTCCTAATACTAACAAAAAATCAAAATCGACGATTATACCATACTCTTGTAAGTTTTCAGGGTTTAGTATTAACCACCATATTATAAGGCCTTATCCTGGATTTAAAATACCCAACTAATGCATTTTTTAAATTGCTTAATAATTTTCTGATTAAAATGTGCATATTTTCAAGATTAGTACTAATACCAATATATAAAATTAAGTGTCATTGGTAATATGACTTACCGCTTGAAATATTTTAGTTTTTAATCCAATTTTCCATACTATGACTTGTCCTTTATTAGAGCAAGCAGTTATACAATCAGAAGTTTCAATTATATTTACACTAAAGCCCACAATGGTACTGTTCATCCCTTTATATTCATTAATAAGTTTTCCTGTTTTCATATTGTACTCAAAAAGTTGGTTTCTTGATGATATAAAAACATTTCTGGAAAAATAAATGTTAATATCCTTTGCTAAAAATACTGTAAGTGTATAAGTGAAATGGTTTATCGTTTATTAATATTTCTATGGGATAAACTGACGACCTGAGACTCGGGAGTTAAAGGAAAAGAATGATCTTTGTAGGCAACAGGATTTCAATCAAAACAGACTAAAGAGGGAAAGGTCACCTACAGCTTGTCAGTAAACAAGAAAAGACAGCTTTTATGTAAAATTATAGGCATTTAATAACGCGAACGGCTCAATAAATACAGCTTGGTAAGTGTTGTGGAAGAAGGCATTCCCGAAGTAGTGTGTCAACCATTTTATAAAATAAAATACGATAATAAAAAGCAGTACTTGTTATACATGTATCAACCATTTTACTAGTAAATAAACATACGATAATAAAATTGGTACTTGAAGTTATACATAGTGATACCATTTAAAATTATACATGTATAAACTTTCTCCATTGGATGAAAATTTAGGACGAAGGTTTACAAAACCACCACTTTAAATTTAAAAATATTTTAAAAGAATAAAATTCACAAAACTAATTGTTTTTAATTTTGAATGTAAAATTGAGGTTAAATTTCTACACGTGACGATAGCACCGAACATACCGAATTCGGTATGTTCGGTGACGATAGTAAGAGTAAATGTTGGTCAAAACTTTTTTCCTTTATGATGTGCAATCTCTTCGAGCAAATACCTTCCAGAGGCAACCCTGCTTACTCTCTCTCTTTTCCACACTGTTCGCACTGCCGAGCGGCAAAACTGCCTCTAGAAGGTATATGCCGGAAGGTGTGAGCTAAGAACAAGAAGGCAGTCTTGCCACTTTGCAGTGTGAACAAGCGTGCAAGGGGTAAGAAATTTCACATAACCTCTCGAAGTAATAAAAGCTGTTTACGAACAACCACTTTTCTTACCTAAGTTAAAGTTAGTTTCTGACCTGAGCTAAGTTGTTTGATCGAACACGCACGACTCCCCAAAACGATAAAAATGTCAAATTTTGCTCAACTTAGGTTAGCCAAGCCAAGATATCTATAAAACCGGGCACCTTAGCAGGGGCAAGGGGGGAGGTCAGATTCTTACTTAGCTGTGACAAATCGTACGGCCAACTAAGTTAGTTTCCCTCAACTTAGGTCAGAATTTGTGCTGTTCGTAAGCAGCTAAAGTTAGATGCATTTTTACTACAAGACTTGAATTGGTTTGTTTAAAAACATAACCATAAAGCCATTTTTTAATTTCTGAAATAACTCTTAATATAAAAGTTAAATACGGAACTTATTTACTGTCGAGCGGCAAGGCTGCCTTTAGAATATTCATGATATTCATGCTCCGAACAAATAATAAATTAATCGTCGCTGGCGCTGGTTGGTTCGTATCTTTGAGCATATACCTTCTAGAGCAGCCTTGCCGTTCGGTCGCGTGAAAAAGTATGCTATAGAGAAAAAAGAATAACAATACAACCTTTCTCCCTTGTGGCGGCGCCTCACGGGTATAAATGCGTAGCGTACCTGTCAAAATTCTAAAATATTATTGGTTAGCGTAACGCCAAAATAAAAACAAACCAATCAGATTTTTCAAATTATGGTTACGCTACGCAAATTACGCCAGTGGGACGCCGCCATCACTTCAGCGAGAAAGAAAGGTTATACTGTTATTCTTCTTTCTCTCTCGCACACTTGTTTGCACGACTGCTTCTAGCAGGCATATGCTCAAAGGTTTACATAGACGAGGAGGTCTGTGTGTTATTCAGAAATTTTTTACCCTATTTTACACTTTTCTACCTACGTAATCTTAAAATACACCTTCCATAAGAGCGCTTACGTAAAACAAGTGTAAAATAGTGTACACTATTTCTGAATAAAAAACAGACATTAAATTACAAACAAAAATGCCCAAAAAGTTTTTTTTATCCAAAAATAGAGTACACTATTGTACACTTTTTTGAAAATTAACCGTTTGTTATCGTCAGTGTAATTAGGGACTAGGTGTTTGGTATGAATTCTGGTGTAAACTCTTTTCACTTAATTACTGTAACTCTCAAAGTATGAAGTTTGATACATTTTTACTACAAGTTTTACGGCCGAGTGATGATCGCTTTTTAAATTTAGCGATGGACTTAGCAATTTTTAAAAAGTTAACAACGGTCATTGTCAGTGTTATTCAATGACTGTAGTAGGCAACCTGTCGAAATCTGACATTTTGTTAAACATTCTAAACCGTTTTTAAATTTTTAACAATTGCTAACCACAACTAACTTTTTTTTATTCTGGATGGGCCTAGGGCCCAAAGGAAATTTTAAAAGGGTGTATGGAAGCCCAATACTGTAGAACAAAATTGTCCAGGCGTGCAGGGCAGCAATCGGGGGTTGGCCCTGCGGAGTTTGCGCAATGAATAGTAGGTCAGAGCCGGATTTCCCAAAAATTCTTTTTACTATCTATTCGCGAAATTCATTAACCAATAGATGGCGCTGTAGCTTCATCACTGATTCACAAAGAAGGAAAACATTTCAAATTTTATTAACAGTTTATGGAACAAGTGCGTGTTTGCTAGTTTATTTTATTTGTTTAATTGGTTTTATAGCATTTATCTATTATTTCAGTTTCTTTCCTTTTTTTACATTTTTCCATTTTAAAATGCCTAAGATAGTGGTATCTTTAGCAGATATTTTAGAATATGTGGGTACTAGATCGCGGCCGCTCATCGAAGGCGAAGCTGTTTATAAAGCTAATCATATAGTTTCATGTTTGTTGGAAAGTGTTACTTCCAGAAAAATATTATCCTTTTTTGTTCAGACGTCTGCTATAAAAAGTGCCCTCATGAATTGACATTAAATTTAGATGATAAAGATGTAAAAGTGGAATGCACTTTCAGCTGCAAGGCTGGCTTATCTGGGTACTGTAAAAATGTTATTAACTTTAATTTATATAAATATAAATTTTAAAAATATTTAAACCATTATTGGGAAGCACTTTTTTAAAAAACTTTCCTTACCAGGTAAAATCAGATTCCATGAAGTGGGCACTGCAGGCAGTCATAAATTTGGAAATTGGTTTTCCAATTTTTAAAACATTTTGCCAAACAGTTTTTAACTTATTGTCCTTTGGGAAGAAAAAATTGAAACACCTTTTCCCGCGTAATTTCGGCACTGGGGCACTGAACAATAGCGTTTCGTCTTTCGACATTATTAAAACAATTAAAAAATTAAAGAAATGGGTAAAAACAAACACACGAAAGAAAAAG